>JBBPBX010015638.1:0-41497 GCA_038048925.1 Garcialebias charrua | reverse complement strand
CCACAAAGTAGTTAAAATTAGCTTGTGGTGTATGTTTTTTTTTTTCTGATTTTGTTTTCTTTTTCTTTTTTTTTGTAAGATGTATTTATTGAGGTTCTTATGGCAAATACATAAACATCTGTTAATTACAGCATATAAATAAATAAATAAACAAAAAAAATTTCTTTTTCCCCTCCCAACATGAACAATTTCAATAGAACAGGTGAACACACAGCAGGTTCTACAATATCCAAAAGGCATGATAAACCCCCCCAAAACAGACAGATCAACTGAAAAAAGAATTATTATTATTTTTTATTATAGTGAGGCACCGTGGCATCTCCTATGTAATTGTAAAGTTGGGGCCTGTGGGATCTAGTCTGTCCAGGAGTGGTTTCCATATCTTAACAAATCTCTCGCTGTCATCCAGTAAGTAGGGTGTAGGTCATTTTTTCCATTGGAAGTATTCTCAGAAGATCCTTATACCAGTCACTCAATGTGAGGGCTTCCTGTAATATGCAGAACTTGAGGATGGCCTTCCTTGCAGCATGTAGACATATTCCTATAATTTTAGTGTTCTGGGTGTTGTTTGCACTGTCCAGTTCCCAAAATACAGTGAAGAAGCAATAAATCTAGGACTAGGTCATACCCCATCAAAGAGGTCACCTCAACCTGTACCTCACCCCAAGACTTCTCGATCTTTACACATTTCCAAAACATATGTGTGTACGTGCCAGGCTCTAAATTACATTTACTACAGACAAAGATCCCAGCCTCAGCCTGCCCCTAAGTATTGTAGTGATATGAAACCTGTGCCCGTGTGTCTCTCTGTCCGCATTACACTTCAACATATTGGCCCTCATGCACGAACATGTTCGTATTTTTATCCTAAACTTCTCCTACTTTTGTTCGTACGAAGCGTTCCTACGAACATGCCACGTCAGATTCAATAAACTCTTCTATCCACAGGAAAAGTGTGTAAACGAGCTGCGTAAATTTAATGAATCCCACCTGTTCTATCCACCTGCGCGTGCTCGCGGAGAGGTCATTTACATAATTCCCACCCCTCAAAACACCATATAAGGCCACGTTTCCTGCCTTTTGACAGCAGGAAGTGTCCATTCATTCAAAATCAAGAAGTAAAAAGAAGAACTTCACGCGTTCGGAGATTGAAGTTCTGCTCTCAGTCGCGCTGTGGCGCACCGCTACCCCCCCCCCCCGCAAGTGTCGGATGGTCAAATATTTTTAATTTTAGTGTAAACAACTGTGTTACATTATAGTTTCACTTATTCAGAAGAGCGCACCGCTACCCCCCCTCCCACACAAGTGTCGGATGCTCAAATATTTTTAATTTTAGTGTAAACAACTGTGTTACATTATAGTTTCACTTATTCAGAAGAGCTGTGGCGCACCGCTACCCCCCACCCCCACCCCCCGCAAGTGTCGGATGTGTTTTTGAACAGAAGCATTTTAAAATGTCTCGAAACTACAGTTAACTTCATATTAATATTGTAGTGCATATGTTGTGTCTCCCGTGGGTCGTACAGTATCAGAAATCAAGAATAAATGGTTTGATCTGAAAATGGCTTCAAAGAAACGTCTCGCCGCAGCACGGACAGGAGGTGGTCAAGGAATAGTCTGCGTTACCGAGATGGATGGACAATAAATGCCATGCTGCGCAAGACGCGTGCCAACATGTTTTGCAGCACAAATGAGTCATGCGCGCTCCTCCTGGTCATCGCGCAACCACATTCTGCAGGTTATATTTCGAATCAGATATAATAATCTATTGCTCCGATGGTGTTTGGCACAGCAGTCCAGCAATAGCATGAAAATCAGTCTTAATTCGTACTTGTTCTGCGGCGGTGTATGGGAATTTTATGTACCTGGGTGTTAATATGAGGAGGGCTTTGATGACCAAGGGGAGCGCACGACTCACTGAAGCCTGCGCGACACACCAGACAAATTAAACTTAAAATTATAATTCTAATTCAAACAGAATAACCTATTGTCAAGAATAATTATGGTGCGTGATTTTTTTAAACCCAAAATATTTTCTAAATAACGAAATATGAAGTTATTAGTGGGGAAATTCCGTCTGGATGACAGCAGACTGACGCTCCTAAAATATACGACAGGTCCGGACCACTCGTAAATTTTGTTCGTATCTGAAAAAAATCTTAGGATACGAAAACATTGTTGAATGCCACAAATGATCCTAAATCACTTGTACGCACAGTTTAAGAACAAATCTGTGCGTACGAACGGTTCGTGCATGAGGGCCATTGTGTGTGTGTGTGTTTCTCAAGATTGATGCCCAGGTGCCATGGTATGGCAATCTTTTGTTTGTTTGTTTGTTTATTGTTTGCACAAAAAGAAACAACACACGTAAAAGAAAAGTTTTTAAAAAAAATGTGCAGGAGAGGTCATAAAAACCCTAATTGGGCTTACAAGCGCACCCCCCCCTTCTAAAAAAAATCTAATCTAACAATCTAAATCCATTTACTCCACAAAGTAGTTAAAATTAGCTTGTGGTGTATGTTTTTTTTTCTGATTTTGTTTTCTTTTTCTTTTTCTTTTTTTTTTGTAAGATGTATGTATTGAGGTTCTTATAGCAAATACATAAACATCTGTTAATTACAGCATATAAATAAATAAATAAACAAAACATTTTTCTTTTTCCCCTCCCAACATGAACAATTTCAATAGAACAGGTGAACACACAGCAGGTTCTACAATAACCAAAAGGCATGATAAACCCCCCCAAAACAGACAGATCAACTGAAAAAAGAATTATTATTATTTTTTATTATAGTGAGGCACCGTGGCATCTCCTATGTAATTGTAAAGTTGGGGCCTGTGGGATCTAGTCTGTCCAGGAGTGGTTTCCATATCTTAACAAATCTCTCGCTGTCATCCAGTAAGTAGGGTGTAGGTCATTTTTTCCATTGGAAGTATTCTCAGAAGATCCTTATACCAGTCACTCAATGTGAGGGCTTCCTGTAATATGCAGAACTTGAGGATGGCCTTCCTTGCAGCATGTAGACATATTCCTATAATTTTAGTGTTCTGGGTGTTGTTTGCGCTGTCCACTTTAGTTCCCAAAATACAGTGAAGAAGCAATAAATCTAGGTCATACCCCATCAAAGAGGTCACCTCAACCTGTACCTCCCCCCAAGACTTCTCGATCTTTACACATTTCCAAAACATATGTGTGTACGTGCCAGGCTCTAAATTACATTTACTACAGACAAAGATCCCAGCCTCAGCCTGCCCCTAAGTATTGTAGTGATATGAAACCTGTGCCCGTGTGTCTCTCTGTCCGCATTACACGTCAACATATTGGCCCTCATGCACGAACATGTTCGTATTTTTATCCTAAATTTCTCCTACTTTTGTTCGTACGAAGCGTTCGTACGAACATGCCACGTCAGATTCAATAAACTCTTCTATCCACAGGAAAAGTGTGTAAACGAGCTGCGTAAATTTAATGAATCCCACCTGTTCTATCCACCTGCGTGTGCTCGCGGAGAGGTCATTTACATAATTCCCACCCCTCAAAACACCATATAAGGCCACGTTTCCTGCCTTTTGACAGCAGGAAGTGTCCATTCATTCAAAATCAAGAAGTAAAAAGAAGAACTTCACGCGTTCGGAGATTGAAGTTCTGCTCTCAGTCGCGCTGTGGCGCACCGCTACCCCCCCCCCCACGCAAGTGTCGGATGGTCAAATATTTTTAATTTTAGTGTAAACAACTGTGTTACATTATAGTTTCACTTATTCAGAAGAGCGCACCGCTACCCCCCCTCCCCCCCGCAAGTGTCGGATGGTCAAATATTTTTAATTTTAGTGTAAACAACTGTGTTACATTATAGTTTCACTTATTCAGAAGAGCTGTGGCGCACCGCTACCCCCCACCCCCCCCGCAAGTGTCGGATGTGTTTTTGAACAGAAGCATTTTAAAATGTCTCGAAACTACAGTTAACTTCATATTAATATTGTAGTGCATATGTTGTGTCTCCCGTGGGTCGTACAGTATCAGAAATCAAGAATAAATGGTTTGATCTGAAAATGGCTTCAAAGAAACGTCTCGCCGCAGCACGGACAGGAGGTGGTCAAGGAATAGTCTGCGTTACCGAGATGGATGGACAATAAATGCCATGCTGCGCAAGACGCGTGCCAACATGTTTTGCAGCACAAATGAGTCATGCGCGCTCCTCCTGGTCATCGCGCAACCACATTCTGCAGGTTATATTTCGAATCAGATATAATAATCTATTGCTCCGATGGTGTTTGGCACAGCAGTCCAGCAATAGCATGAAAATCAGTCTTAATTCGTACTTGTTCTGCGGCGGTGTATGGGAATTTTATGTACCTGGGTGTTAATATGAGGAGGGCTTTGATGACCAAGGGGAGCGCACGACTCACTGAAGCCTGCGCGACACACCAGACAAATTAAACTTAAAATTATAATTCTAATTCAAACAGAATAACCTATTGTCAAGAATAATTATGGTGCGTGATTTTTTTAAACCCAAAATATTTTCTAAATAACGAAATATGAAGTTATTAGTGGGGAAATTCCGTCTGGATGACAGCAGACTGACGCTCCTAAAATATACGACAGGTCCGGACCACTCGTAAATTTTGTTCGTATCTGAAAAAAATCTTAGGATACGAAAACATTGTTGAATGCCACAAATGATCCTAAATCACTCGTACGCACAGTTTAAGAACAAATCTGTGCGTACGAACGGTTCGTGCATGAGGGCCATTGTGTGTGTGTGTGTTTCTCAAGATTGATGCCCAGGTGCCATGGTATGGCAATCTAAATCCATTTGCCATTGTCTCCATGTATAATCACAAGAACATTCTAGATTTGACACAAGTTTCTCATATATGTACAGGGAGTCCTCGAGTTACGTACGAGTTGCGTTCTTACGCACTGTTCGTAACCCGATTTTGATGTAAGTCGGAACTCAGAACACGTGGCGTTCATAAGTCTGGATTTATGTATGTAAGTCTGAACTCGGAACACGTGGTGTTTGTAAGTCCGGATTTTTTGATGTAAGTCGGAACTCAGAACACGTGGCGTTCGTACGCTGCGCCGCACACCCGTTTATCGACATGAGACTGAACAAGCGTATATACTGGTCCATAATCATGCACAGAAATTTATTTTACAAACGGTTAGCTAACACATTACACAACACATTCATCTATAAACACAGCACATACTATTGTTCGGAACGCGTTCATAAGTCTGGGTTGTCGTAAGTCGAGGGCGACGTAAGTCAAGGACTCCCAATATATATATATATATATATATATATATATATATATATATATATATATATATATATATATATATATATATATATACATACATATATATATATATATATATATATATATATATATATATAGGGCGGCCGTGGCACAGTGGTAATGGCAGTCGACCCCCGATCGGAAGGTTGGAGGTTCGAATCCCGCATCCGCCCACCATGTGTCGTTGTGTCCCTGGGCAAGACACTTAACCCCAAATTGCTCCCGGTAGGTCTGGATGGCGCCTTGCAAGGCAGGCTACCACTACCGGTGTATGAATGTGTGTATGAATGGGTGGATGGTTGGTATTGTAAAGCGTTTTGGGGCTCCTCACAGGGGGCTGGAAAGCGCTATATAAATAAGCTCCATTTACCATTTACATATATACATACATACATACATACATACATACATACATACATTTCTTTTATTTGGTCCTATAAGAATGTCTTAGAAACGATGTCTTTGGGGCCCTAGCATTTTTATGTATAAAGTGCCTCATCTGTAGAAAGCGGGAGAAGTGATACTGTTGCAAGCTATATTTACTCTTCAGGTTTTCAAATGATTCCATTGCTTCTCCTTGCAAAATTTAGTGAGGCAATCTAGGCCCTTATCTCACCACACTTACAATACCACATTTCTTGGATTCTACATCACTCCATGTGTTCGTACTATCTGGATTCACCCATTCTTTCAGGTATCTTATTTGAGCTGACCAGTACTACAGACATATGTTAGGGACTTCAAGTCCTCCTCCTACCTTACTTGTTTGTAATTTACCTAATTTCATTCTGACCTTTTTCCCTTGCCATATAAAATGTGTAAACACTTTATTGAGATTTTTTTTTTTAAAGCTGTTTGGAATTGAGTTAGGTAGCATTTGAAGACAGTATAACATCCTATGTAATATGTTCATTTTGAGCACACTCATCCACCCAACCAGGAGACAGGTAAAGTTCCCAAGTTAAGTAGATCTTCCCTTACTCCAGCCATAATTGGTTCCAGGTTAAGTTCAACCAGTGTTTTTTTTTTTTTAAGAAAAGGGCTGATTCTTATTCTAAGATAAGTTATTCCTGCCGGTGACCAGTGAAAGGGGAGGTTACTAGTAGGGATGGGGCAGATCCGATCCAGTATCGGTATCGGCATCCGATACAAGTCTTGTTTACATATCGGATTTTCCGAGCCAACCTGCCAATATTTTCCGATCCATGATGCACGTTGGCTTCAAGCTATGGAATGGATTTCCTCAACGGAAGCGTGTCTCATGAACCCAGAGTAACAAGACCCGCCTCAAATTCAGGAAATCCAGTTCATAGTTTGCAGCCAGCTACAACGTGAGGACTGAGTGAGTACTCAGTTGGGATTGTTTTGGGATTGTTTTCAAAGAGCGTGTCGTTTGTTTTTGGATTGTTTTCAAAGAGCGGGTCATTTGTAGGCTTGTTATAGATTAACCGATTCGACCGGATATCCGGTTTGACAAGCTAGCGATGTGGTTGCATCGGTAGCAGCCCCGTAAACCGACAGCAACCAGCCACAAATTCAGAAATGAACCGGTTGAAAAGACACGGACCGGTTATCGCAAGACTTGCTGGGTTTACAATAATTTTCTAAAACAACGCGAGAGCGAAGCTATTCTCACGCATGTGCCATAGCTCACGGACGAGCATGGATGTAAATAGTAGCCGCGCGCTCTAGCGAGTCACCGCAAAAGATTTTCAACACATCAGCCAGACAAAAATCTAAAGTGTGGAACGTTTTCGGGTTTTACTAGAAGGACGGAAAACTCGACAAAAGCCACGCTATTTGTAAGCTATGCAGCGCACCTCCGAAGTACACTGGTAGCACAACAAACCTCGACCAACAACTTTTCAAGCCTCACAACAACGAGCAGGAGCATGCAGCTGCCACACACAAAGCGACGGGTAACGTTATCACTAAATTTTACGGGCAACTCAGTGATAGTTCACGAGCTACACAGGCCTTGAAGATCTCTTCCACACTGTTTTAAGTCCCTGCCCTTCCTCAGTAGCAGTGATAACTCCTGTCAATGACCCTACAGAATGGGTGAACAGTCTTGTTGTTACACAGAAGAATAAACACGTTGTTGGACCCGAACTACGTTGTCTCAGGCTTCACCTATAATATAAGCTGCATGACTATGCCCCACAGCCATACAAGTGTAGTTATACAGGTCCTCATGCTTGACTTTCAAGTACACCTTTTTACATCTCTCTGAAACTTTGAGTGTTACACTTTTCTTGAGCTCTCAAGGAGACAAGTGGACACTATTTTATTACGGAACGTAACTGCTGGTCATACTCCCTTCTTAAGAAACACTTCCTGAGTGAAATCAGGTTGGAAATGGAGCAACAGAGTGAGACAGAGGGAAAGAGAGGAATCTGAACTTTAGAGTTCTCGGGGAGAAGCTGGAACTCAGTTCTCTGGGAGAAGCTGAGATGTGTGAGCTCTCTGGAAGAAGGGAAGATGCATAGACGTCTTTCTCCAAGCTGATGGACGTCCGGCCATAAGTCAAAGGCCCGCGTCTTCAGCAAAGGTTCAAACAGCACGTCAGATGTGAGCCAGTCGAGTGTCACAGCTCCAAGCTGTGAACTCTTTCTGAAGTTATCTTGAAAACCAAACCGGAACTGAGTGCATTACTTTGTGAGGCAAAGCAGATCTCACGAGACCGTGGAAAGATGAACGTGAGTCGCCTGTAAAACGCAGCAGGGCATGCGCGTGTGGCTGGACTAGTTTACTGGAGTCGAGACCAGAAATCTTCACAAAGGTAAAAAGTCGTTTCATCACGGTACTGTCGTCGAGCCGAAACCGACCAGAGGATGTGCTATCTTTGGTTAAAACATCTCAAGATAAGACTTCAACCATTTCCTTTCAATCTTTAATCTTCTTCCTCAAACTTTCTCCTCTTGTTTATGTTTTATGTTTATTCCTGAAAGTAAACTGTAAGTTTGTGCCACAGAAATAAGTTAATATAAGACCCATTAACTTGTATTCTGTTGTCCTGATGTTTTAATCTGCTGAAAAGTTAGGTTATTGGAATCTGATCGATCAATCTATGTAAATAAGTTTTGATTTGTAATTTGATGATTTTGTTATTAAATGATTCTACCTTTGGTAGGTCAACATAATAACATCTCTTGTCAATTACATTTCTTCATTGAGTTACAGATTTATTGATATTAATCTGAAAAAGATAAGATGTATCTTCTGTCAGTCTAAACCCTGCCAAATTTACATCTAAAAATAGATAAGTCATTTTAATGACCTTAATAATCTGACCTATCTTAATATTTATTACATAGTGGTGGCCTAGTACCGTTGTCTGAAAGATTATATTAATATTTCTGTGCTCATTAACATGTTTGTATATTTTGACCAATTTTTAGACTCTGGCAGATTATTTCTTTTGGCTGGAAAAGTGTTCAAAACGTTGCATAATACTGCTTGTCTTGTCATTTGAGGCTGGGAATTTGTCTGTAATCAACTTTTAAGACATTAGTTGGTGCTTTTGGTGAAGATTTGTTAAGGTTTTGTGTGGTTCTGTTCCGGTCCGGTTCACTTGATTGCACAAACTGATGTATAAATCCTTGTAATGACCGCCGTGTCATTGCTGAGAGCTAAAATTGCATTTGCAAACTTCTTGTGTATGGTATGCTACATTTTAGACAGCAATAGATCACATTGTCCTGCTCTGAAACGAGTTGTCAGCTCTGTCTAAGACGGGTCTGTGCCAGCTCGGTTCTGATAGGTTTGGACTCGTGTTCGTTGTTTCAACGAGTAAAATTGCTGTTTTTCACTGAGGAAGCTCTGTGGACCTGTTGCATATTGTAGCCATATGTTTCAGATTTTTGCAATGTTGTGGAAGGTCTTTATTAAGTTGTTAAGAGTCCGGATATTTAAGCTAACAGCTGGTTTGCGTCCATCTTGAAAGCTAGTTCTGGCTTGGGGTTTCTGGGAATTGCTATAGCTGCATTGTGCAGTTATTTCACGTTGGGATTATTTTTGTTTCACTTTTAAACGTCTGTTTGAAGCTGCTGGTGAGGAATTTGTGTCTGTGTTTGTGAGACGTTTCATACCGTGACGTAAAGCTGCATACATCTTTGCGGTGACCGCCGTGTCACCCCAATCCACCACTCTTCATCTTATTACATTACAGATTTCTGTTGTGCGTTGTTTTCACATTTTGCTGAGGATCTGTGGTGCCTATTTCTGTTACGTTTGTTAGAGAGGGTTCGGCGAACCGTCTCTTCTTTTGAACTGGAGCGGCTCTTCTTCTGAACTGGAGCGGAGACTGTCCGGTTCCGACGAAGACTCTGTTGTTTTCAACAGTTAGGAGTGCTGTCTTCCTCTGGTATACTCGGATACTGGCCTGTATGTGATTTGGCTAGTTAGCAGAATTCTCTGTGGTGTATTATTCATTTATTTTGTGAAAAAGTGTCCAGAACTTTTGGGTCGAGCTAACGTTAGCATTCCCGAAGCAGAGGCTGCATGAAGCGCTGTGATTGTATGTTGTGTTCAAAAAAGTTGGTTCTGTAGACTTCTGGTTGTCAGAGTTCATTTGTGCACCCAGTTCTGACAGTTTATCTGTTTTGTTTCGTTTCTATGCATGTAATATCGTCAAAGACTGCTTGACCTCGGTGTTTTATGATATTTATGAGTGTTTTAGGACGTAAAAAAGTCTGTTTGACGCTAAAATCTGACCGACCTCAAAGGTCCGTGAACGTGTCGTTTGAACGGCACGTTACCGTGTGTGACGTTGAGGGACGTGAGATATAGGAGACTACATTACCCATGAGCGCTTGGGTTGAGAACTACATGTTTTGTCTTCGATGTGAGAGTCAGTTACGTTGTAAGTGGTGTCGCAGGCAGGGTGGGACGGCCCACTCCTCGTCTGTTTTCACTTCAGCTACCAGAGTGCACAAGCTTCAGGCTTGTTTGTCCATTACTATCTTTGAAAGACTGTTTCATTGCGGTGTTTTTGAGATTTGAATGGGTGTATTGAGTCAGTTGATCTGAGACGCCATGTGACCAGGTCACGTGACACCGGAAGCTGCATCTGGTTTAAGGGAACCGACTGTTTTCTTTTTCTTTTAAGAAAAAGTTTAAAAATCATTGTACCTGTTCTAAACGGTGTTAGTCACACCAGTTGTCGCTTATAAGAACGCAGTTGTCGCTTATAAGAACGCAGTTCTAGCGATCATCACGTAAAGGCTCTAACTCTTTCTGTAAGGTCGCTTTTAGTACGTTTTGTTGGGTGCTTTTCGTGAGCTAAAAGCTAAGGCTCCGCTCGCGGGTGACAACAGCGCCTCTATAGCAGTCAGAAAGAGAAATTGCAGTCGCTGTGATTAAAGCATATCACGCTCTGCATCCCCATCTGTTGGATGCTGTGAGGACTACGGTTCATGTATTTCTGTCTGCATTTCAACTTTCCTGATTTTTAAATAGAGTACAGTTTGAAATGTTGAACACAAAGCATCTTTTAATTTGATTTTCACGTAAAATCAAATATTGATAGCAGAACAGTTTCACAGAATAAATGCAAAGATATGTCTGCATTTTGATAAAACTTAACACATTTATCATTGTTATGAACCTGAGGGGGTTCAGAGTTTTTTTTAAAACATCATTATTGTGTTTAGGTTGGCTGCAGTCTGCTAAAGAAAGCACCAGCAGCCTGTAGCTGCACTTTTTTTCACTCAGCCTAATCAGGCTTGATTAGCTCAGGTGAAACACCTGTTTACTCTCAGCCTTTTAAATAGTCTGAGCTGAGACCTGAACACTGTGGAGCCTTTGCTTGGAGCAAGGGAGTTGTTGAGATTGCCAATTGAGGTTGGTGGACGCAAGCAAGGGGGCTTGTTGGAAATACTTGTGTAGTAATATAGGATAGAGGTCAGTTTAATGACTTACCCATATTTTAGATGTATAAATTGGCAGGGTTTAGACTGACACAAAAATACATCATTAATTAAACGGGTTCTCTCTTTTTCAGTTCAATACCAATAATTCTATACCTTGACCAGATGTAATTCACAGGAAACGTTAAACTTATGTTGGCACAGCAGGACTGGACCATTTATTTAACATAATTGTAAATTACATCACACATTTGTACATGATTGGTTGATTATTTTTCCTATAATTAACTTCAGCACAGATGAAATATAGGAACAACAGAACAGTGAAGGATGATATTTTACTCATTTCTGTAGGTACATTAACTTAGTTTCTGGCTTAGGAAGATAAAGGTTTAGGAGGAGAAAATGGAGGAAGAAAAGTTAAGAGTCAGGGAGTTATCTTGATGTGTTTAACCAGAAGCATGGCAGCTCTCCGGCTGAACTCGGCTACACGTTGGTACCCTTGGCAAAGCATTTGACGACTTGTTACCTCGTGAAGATGGTCAGTCTCCCTCGGTCCAGTTTGGTCAGTTCGTTTACCATTCTCAGCGTCTCCAGACGTGCGCCTTGACTCGAACCGAAAGTAACGGCAGCTCCTGGTGTTGTTTTCAAGATAAGACGTTCCTTAAAGGAATGTCAATAAAAGAGCTTTTTCAGCTGTTGAAGATGACTTATAACTTGGCATGTTATAAGCCTTTAACTGAATGACGTGGTCATTAGCGTGTTGACCAGACGATCATCAGTTCTTTGGGGAACCTCATCATGGGTTGAGGACCTCAGCAAACTCCGTCAGTTCCAGCAAAAGCTTAGAACTTTAAGGAAGGATCTGAGATCAGTGACTTGTTGTTCTTCTCTGATTGGTCCAAACAAACCAGTGGATGAAGGTCACTCGGATAGGAGAAGATCAGTTTTTAGAACAGAGAAGAAGTTGTTTAGAATGAAGACAGAGAAACAGATTAGACTGGAGCCAGCTTCATAAAACAACTGATTAAAACTGTGTTCTAACTTCTAACAAAACTGATCGAGTTCAGTCTGACATATTAATTCACTTTCACCATTTGATTCATCATATGAAGAAGTGATCATTATTTTGAAATAACATTGGATTTCCAACTTGAATTAAACAGTTTGAATTAAACAGTCTTTGACTTAACAAACATTGAATTCAATAATGCTTATACAAGTAACACAAGGTTATTCATTAACACAAAAATAGAGGAATAAGAGAGTCTCTTATGACTTATTGTGTTTTGATTCAAAATAATGTAATAAAATAGTGTCAATGTCTTTTTTCTGAGAGTATCAGTGAAAAGGTGTCACTGAGACATATCAAAGAGACGAAGGTGTATCAAAGACCACCGTCTGTATCACTACAGTCCCCCCTTTTGGAAGTCATCGCCCGTCCATGGAGATGAGTTCCAACACGAAAGGATACCACCAAATGTCTCTGATCTTGATGTAATCCAGCAAGTGGAAAAAATCAAAAATTATAATCCCATAATGTTTTTGGAAATTCCATACTGTTTGTAGGTAATCCCATAGCGGAAAGCTTTTAATCCTTTGGAAAACAAAGTCTTATAATCCACAGCGGTAATTCCACAACGGTAATTCCATATCGATTAGAGTTGTTGATTTCATCAGCAACAATTGTTTTTATCAGCATGTAGAGGGGATCCCTCGATTGACGCAGAGGAGGCGACCCTTGGATGAAGGTTGAAGACCAACGTTGAAGTAGCAGGTCCCCACATCGAAGGTTGAAGGCTGGTTGGTTTCCAGTCCGTGCCACTCTGGTTCTATGTGTCATGCAATTATGTGGTTTTAGGTGGGCTTATGATTGGGATTTTACATTAGGCCCTACCTATATGCACCTGGTATGTAAGCTATCATGGTTTAGATCAGCTACAACTACCAATTAAGGGGTGGATCATGCATCAAAGTTAAATATAGGGATCTACGTCTATAGACGGTTCAGGAGGGCTTCTGTAACGAAGGCCTCTTCTTCCAAACTATTCCTCCATTCATAATTTAAGTTAAATTAACTAAGATAGAAAAGAAAATATAGTTTGGTCTAAATGTCTGTTGTCCTTTAAGACGACGACGTAGGATTTGGTATTCCCTATAAATTTTAGAAGTCTATGGCGAGACTCATCAAAAATGAATAATCTAGAATAGAATCGATCGAATCGGTTCAAAATCAGAAATTGTGAGACCAGTGTAGTTTATGGTACCTAAAGTAGCTTTAAACTACATTGACTCTTCATTGACTGAGGTTTAACAAAATGAAACTGCATGTTGGCATAGTTAAATCCATTTAAGTCTTAACTTATCATTAATAAAAACCTCTTTTGGCTGGGAGTGTTCAGAAAACAATATAATCAAGAATCAAGAATCAAGAATCAAGAAGGTTTATTAACATTGCATCAATTTTCACCAATTACAACGTAAGTATGTAGTTGCAGCATCCAGGAGAGAGAATGAGTGCAAAAGCTGCAGCAAAACAAAGCACATGACATGTTTTATCAACACACGATATGTTTTATCAACACACGACATGTTTATTCAACACATGATATGCTCTTAGCGCGGCCAGGCCCAATCTGTCCCCAGATGAAGGTCAAAAGCAGGAAAAACAGGCAGAAACACTGGGATTCACAGCATTGATATTAAAAAAAGATGAATCACATTTTGTCTTCAAGACACCGCGTGATCCAGTAAAAACCATATCAAAGAGCACATTTAGTTACAATAACAAAGGAAAGACGGCAGGCAAGGAGATTGAGTCTATGATTAATTTCAGACAAACACAGAGTTCAGCAGATGTGCAGCTGGGTGTTATCTGAAGCTTCACAGAAATCTCTGGGGAGGGGGAGGGGGGGGGCTCTTCAGCTCCTCACTCTAGGAGAATGGATTCCCACAGCCTGCTTTTCAATAACAACAAAAGTAGCAACTAAGCAACTAGAAAACAACGTTTCACTGCTTCAACTCACTCCTGTCGTCAGATTCCAACGTGTATCACACAATAAAAACAGGTCTTAGCTTTATAACCGATGTCAATTAAATCCTGCAGATTTAAACGGTTGTTAAAGTTAGTTTTTTGTTGTGGGTGTTTAGGCTTAGAGTTTCTAAGTTCTAGTTGGAACGGTTTCTTTTAGCAACTAATATAGTTTAAACTGTTTAGTTTATTTACTATCGTGTGCTTGGACGACCTTAATTTCCCATGAAGTCTGTGAGTTTGCGAGATCTTTGTCGTTTGTGGGGTTATTGAAATCTTTGTCTTTGTCTTGGGCATGACCTAACATCACCCCCCTGAGGTCATGGGGGACCACGAACACAGGTGAGGACGTCCGTCCATGGGCACAAGTTAGGATGCCATTGTATAGTTTAAGCTGTTTCCGCAGCTGAGAGTAGACAGTACACAGCAACCTTTCAGGTTTCGGCCAACGTATCTTCTTACGTTTACCTCTTTCTGTGTAATTCAGGTGTGTCACAACTGTCGGCACAGTCGCAGGTGTGTCTGTTTGTTCAGACTGCGACGGGTCACTGTCGTTATGTGTGTTTTCCCACTTCTTGACTGAAGAGGGGCTCTTTGAGTCTGTAGAAACTGTCATTTCTGATTAGTTCTAGACTCAAATGCTCTTGAACTAAGGTTTCATCGAAAGCTTGGCTGGTTGCCAATTTATCTGTCCCAGAGGACAGTACAGCGTCTTCGGTGTGGGATCCGTGGATCTCCACACCTTCTTCTACCTGTGGTAGGTAGTGTTCAGTGAGTGCTGATTGTTTTAGCTCACAGAGGAGGTTCTCATGTTGGGCCCCGGTTGGGTCCAACTGTTGTGTCTCTTCTGCCTCAACTGTATTTGAAGGTTCACTTACCGGGCTTGTGCTCTCGGTTGGGGAGTCATCCGTGCCTTCTGCGATACCATCTGTAGGACAGACCGTGTCATGACCTTCAGGATCTTGTTGACTGTCAGCATTTTGTTCGCTGTCAGCATCTATATTGTCAACATCTGTGGCATCTGTGTCGGTGTTATCAATGTTAACTGTGTGCTCTGAGTCTTTGTGAAAGATAGTGCTACATATCGCTCCAGGTAGGTCAGTGTTGATAGTGTCATTATCAATGATAACGCCACTCATTGTATCAGGTTGGTCAAGCACTGTAACATTCAAATCTACTAACAAACTACTTACTTCCTCTGTCTCTTCCGAGCATAGAGGTGTTGGGCCATTTTTCTGGGACATTCGTGACACTTTGCACGTCTCGAACTGTTCTGTTCGAGGCGCGGGAGGTGCAGTTCCGAGGCTCGGGGGTTTCTGTTGGGACCACGCATTGTTACATGAGTTTAGGTCCTCATACTTCAATTCCTTTTGAAGTTCACCCACCGGTAGACCTTGGTTTTCACCCACCTGGTTCGTTCTGAACCATTTTGGGTCTCTTAAAGAGTGAACACCTACCTTTTGTGGTTCATCGCTTGTCTCAGATTCTTCAATCTGAGGTGCTTTAGGAGCGGGGCTCCCTTTAAACCATTGTGAGTCACTGTTCCAGCTGGCACCAACATTTCGTTGTTTGTCAGTTTGAAAATCTTGTTTATTCTTGCTTGCATTATCCAACCTTTCTATCAACCGACGTATGTTCTCCATCTCCTCTGAGGTCAGAGGGCCTTTAATACGACAGTGTTTATTCTCGCTTTCTGTAGGAGAGAGAACCTCTTCTATTTTTAGCGACTGGGATACGACCTTTTGACCTGGGCACACCTCAGAGGGTGTTTTGCTTTGCATGTGAGCCTCAAAGACCGTTACAGCACCCTGTTTGATTTCATCCAAAGATGTTACTTCTAATTGACACCAGGTGTACAATGGCAACTTGAATCTAATATCAGAGATTAGATTATTTCTGAAAACAGATTTGAAAAGCGTCTGCTCTTCAAGTCCCGGTTCCTTTATGTCGCCTGAATACGCCTTGAAAATTCTGTCAAAGAAATGCAAAGGATGTTCATCTTTTTTCTGCAAGACATTTCGGGCAGCTAAGTAGTCACCACACAATGAGAGAGATTTTCTCTCTGTGCGAGGTGCAGGGGGAGCAGGTCCTCGGCTTTGGGGTCCCTCTTCGGATCCTTTGATGTATGAGTCTACTAGAGGCACATACTGTATGAGCCTTGGACGCGCACCTTCTTGAACTTCCATCTTTGTTTTGATTTTTTGTGAAAATCAATAAGACAGTTCGTATTTTAATGTGTGCAAATAAATCTTCACTTTTAATGTAGCACTGAGTCAATCAAACTAACCAGCTGTGTGGTTTAAGTGTTTCACCGTGTAATAAGTATTTCTATTCATAGGTACCTTCTTTCAGGACTTACCCTTAATGAACCTGTAAAAGTTAAATGCCCTCTTGCAGTGTTAACTTTATATATAACTTATTTTTTAACAACAGTTACTAACTAACACAAGCATGATTTTCGTTTTACTTACTCAAACACTTTTTAAAAGATTTGAAATAAATGCAATATTCACACTAAAATGTTCCCAGGAAGCTGCTCCATCATGCCTTAAAAAGATGTATTGCAGTTTGGCTAAACTGTTTTGCTGTATTTTGACAGTTATCAGGAGTGAAAATAGGATTTCTTGTTTGTTATTTTAAATATTTTTTTATTTAAAATAAACTGGAGTTTTTGTATGCTCAACATAACATTACAGATGTTATTCCAAATAAAAATCAGTGATTTTTATTAATTTGTTGTTTTTTGACATCCTCAAATTTGTTCTGCTATCTTTGTTTTGATTTTTGTGAAAATCAAGTCAGCAGATGCTTTTTGTTTGTTATTTTAAACTTTTTATTTAAAATAAACTGGAGTGCACAGAATAACTTTAAAAGATGTTGTTTTAAAATAAATGCAGAGGGTTTAGCATCTATTCTGTGTAAATGTTTCTTGTTCTCATACTTTTAAACCAGCAGATTGCAGGTTTTCAAAGCTGAAATTTACCACAATGTGACTGTAATTACTCATTCTGGCCGCTATAGAGGCGCTGTTGGCTCTAAGGCCGCGTTGACTACCTTTTAGCATTTAGCCGTAGCGTTAAACTAAATCGGATAAACGTCAACTTTTGGGATGAGTTTTAGCCTGGATGTGACAATCGCCTAAACAAACGTTCATTTAAGAAACGAATGGATTTGTTTAAAATGTTTAGAACAAGTTCTGTGGATTTTTTAGATATAAAAAGAAACGATCTTTTTCCTTTTTTTCTCTATCTGGGTACGTCACTTCCGTTGACGTGTCGTTCGTGTTGCATTTAGGGACGTGCGTGCAGTCGGACGTTTGAGTTCTACCGACGTCTAAACGCTCTAAAACCCCTTTAAATATCCCAAAACACCGCGGTTAAACAGTTTCTGACGATATTTTATGCCTAAAAACGAAACAAGCCAGATAATCTGTCAGAATTGTGTGAACAAAACTGAAATTTGACGATCAACTGTGTATCACGTGATCGCCTTGAACCAACCACAGCAGACAACAGATGTTATGAACGTAGCGTCAGCATTTAGCTTATCAAACCTAGACTCTTTTTCAACTCATAAAACGCTAAAATTCACCACAAAAATTCTGTGAACGAATCGTTTCACATCAGAACAGTTTTACCAAGCTGCGCCCAGTAAAAATAGCAAGATAAATGTCGCCAAGAAGGACTTATTACCGTATCTGCAGCAACACGTCAGAGCTAACAACTGGACCGGGTCAGAACCAGATCCGACAGCTTCAGACACAAAATGCTATTATTCCTGCTTAAAATGTAACGATACCACTCGAGAGCAAGTTTCCAGATGTAATGAATTGAGCTTATTAGGCCAGTTTGACACGGCGGTCAAACGTAGATGCGCTTTTATCTGTGACACGTCAGCAGAGTCCAAACGACCCAGAACCAGCAGAACCACACAGCAACATCAAATTTTAACCCAAAAACTTCAACAAACGTTTAAAAGTTGAGTAAAGACAATTCCTCAGCTACAAGTGACATTAACCAGCAGTTTCCTGCAGCTATGACACACTTTCCCAGCCAAAAAACTATCGTTTTCAGAGTCTAAAACTTGGACAAAATTATGCCAACATTCAAAGTACAGAAATATTAAATATTAAACTTTCAGAGACCTGTTCACGGGCCACCAATGTAGTAATATAGGAAGGGGTCAGTTTACTGACTTACCTATATTTTAGATGTATAAATTGGCAGGGTTTAGACTGACACAAAAATACATCATTAATTAAACGGGTTCTCTCTTTTTCAGCTTAATACCAATAATTCTATACCTTGACCAGATGTAATTCACAGGAAACGTTAAACTTATGTTGGCACAGCAGGACTGGACCATTTATTTAACATAATTGTAAATTACATCACACATTTGTACATGATTGGTTGATTATTTTTCCTATAATTAACTTCAGCACAGATGAAATATAGGAACAACAGAACAGTGAAGGATGATATTTTACTCATTTCTGTAGGTACATTAACTTAGTTTCTGGCTTAGGAAGATAAAGGTTTAGGAGGAGAAAATGGAGGAAGAAAAGTTAAGAGTCAGGGAGTTATCTTGATGTGTTTAACCAGAAGCATGGCAGCTCTCCGGCTGAACTCGGCTACACGTTGGTACCCTTGGCAAAGCATTTGACGACTTGTTACCTCGTGAAGATGGTCAGTCTCCCTCGGTCCAGTTTGGTCAGTTCGTTTACCATTCTCAGCGTCTCCAGACGTGCGCCTTGACTCGAACCGAAAGTAACGGCAGCTCCTGGTGTTGTTTTCAAGATAAGACGTTCCTTAAAGGAATGTCAATAAAAGAGAGCTTTTTCAGCTGTTGAAGATGACTTATAACTTGGCATGTTATAAGTCTTTAACTGAATGACGTGGTCATTAGCGTGTTGACCAGACGATCATCAGTTCTTTGGGGAACCTCATCATGGAATTGAGGTCCTCAGCAAACTCCGTCAGTTCCAGCAACAGCTTAGAACTTTAAGGAAGGATCTGTGATCAGTGACTTGTTGTTCTTCTCTGATTGGTCCAAACAAACCAGTGGATGAAGGTCACTCGGATAGGAGAAGATCAGTTTTTAGAACAGAGAAGAAGTTGTTTAGAATGAAGACAGAGAAACAGATTAGACTGGAGCCAGCTTCATAAAACAACTGATTAAAACTGTGTTCTAACTTCTAACAAAACTGATCGAGTTCAGTCTGACATTAATTCACTTTCAACGTTTGATTCATCATATGAAGAAGTGATCATTATTTTGAAATAACATTGGATTTCCAACTTGAATTAAACAGTTTGAATTAAACAGTCTTTGACTTAACAAACATTGAATTCAATAATGCTTATACAAGTAACACAAGGTTATTCATTAACACAAAAATAGAGGAATAAGAGAGTCTCTTATGACTTATTGTGTTTTGATTCAAAATAATGTAATAAAATAGTGTCAATGTCTTTTTTCTGAGAGTATCAGTGAAAAGGTGTTACTGGGACAGTTCAAGTATCAGAGCGGGCACCGTCATGTCCACTACACTATCCATCCATAGATAACAGTAAACAGAAATGTTAAATGGATTAAATATAATTATTATAACCAACAGTGAATTTCAAGTAAACCACAGAAGTCCTTGAAATAAATAAAGATTTTAAAGTAATGCTTAATAAAATGCTGGTAAAGATGACTGATCGTGGAATGGTTTTAATCTAAGTTTAGGTGAAGGGTGATTTTTTATATTAAAGATAGGAATTAGTACAATCTTAGTGCTAATTATAATTTCCTTTTTGACATGTTGTGTCCTGCCGGCTGGGAGGCATTGGTGGACTCGTAAGATGATGAAAATAAATGGACCTGACTACAGCAAACAATTCGTCCAGCTTCGGATGGCCTCAGAGGACATGTCTCCCCGCCTCCCACTGAACTGACTGATGCTAGAAGGCCAATGGAGGCAGAGGGGGCTTAGTGGCCACTGGAGATCTGGTAACAAAGTGGAAAGTGACATGTTCCTTAAAGGAAAGCCCTCCTCCAGAACTTTGTCTTGCCCCAAAGAACACTATTTTGTTTTAAATGTTGCAATAAAAGAAGAAATTCATTGAACTGAACTGAACTTGGTTTAAGACATTACAGTATATTCTTTTATTCCTACCTTTTATTTTGAATATATTCATCTATAACAGGCATCATCGTGGACTTTTGATGCAGGACTTTTATATTCAATCAACGGCCGAAGCATTTAATCCATTTTTAAGTTTATGCACCATGAAGTATTTATCAGTGTTTAATGTTTTTATCATTTTTCTTGTATGCGTATTTTGTATATCATTCATTCTTTATGCATTTATGATTTTACTATTGTTCTAGCATTTATTCTTGTACATTTATTTTTGAATGTCATTTATCCTTTATGATTGCATTCTTGTAAATTTCTTTTTAGGTTTTATTATTTTATCATTTTCTTTTATCATTCTTTGCATTTATTTTCTTAATATCAATTAGTATTTTACAATTATGTTTATTAGTTTAAGTTTATCAATTTAGTATAACATCATTTTTAGTTTCATTTAGTTTCACAAAGGTTGGGCTTTACCATGAGTCTTATACGACAGGGACTGAGGTAAGAGGTAAGAATTAGCCACATGACCGATAAAGGTCTCTAACAATTGGTGGATGCCGCCACTCCTGGCCCATGGTGGGAGCTCTAGGGAGGGGAGTCCCAAGGAGAGATTTTGTCCCGCTAATAAATGAAATTAAGCCAGCAACGGGTTTTCGGCTCCTTCAGGAGTGGAAGCAACTGCCTCCATAGATTAGAATTAGGTAAGATAAATCCGTCATACCTTAAAGCCTTACATACAGTCTAGCTTAGTTTCTAGTTTAAGATTACACTTAAGGAGAATAGCTAAATTTTGTTAATATAGCTCAATTTGTTAATATATAACTTTTTATTATGTTAACTTTTATTAACTTCACTAGTATTATGCATGCAGCACTGAAAAATAGAAATTAGTCAGCCTTAGATTGAGATTTATCTTAGATAAATAAGGGAGGATTGTAGGTTTTGATATATATTGTAGGACTTGGTAAACATTAGTCAGTTCAGAAATCCAACACTCGTACAAAAGTTCAAGAGTTCATAGAACATCTGGTAAAGAACCACAATAACAAAGTCATTAATCTTAAACTTGTTTTCCTTCATGCGAGGGAAAAACTCTTACCCTCTGACGAGAAGCAGATAAGCTGAACTGTTTATGTTTCCTTGTAAGGAAGTACACTGTCCCTGCGTTTCCCAGAATTATTTTCATTTCTTCCCTGTCGGGAAGTAAACTCCTCTACTGACGTCAGATGAAGGGTATAAATGAATCTCCATTGCTATTCTGGAGAGGAGATTCAGATTTGATTTGGTATAGACTGTTCAGCTGTATTTGTTCCATATTAACTTATTAAAAGAAATCCTCCTGCTGGCAAAAAGAAGAAAGGTCTCCTCGTCTCAATTATTTAATATGAGGACCAGTGTTTGCCTCAACACTCCGTGACGCGGTCCGCTCTGTGAAGATGAAAGCCGGGCAGATGCAGCGCGCTGTCCAGGATGAGCTCGCTGAGCCAGGTTTCAGTGAAGCAGAGAGCAGCCGAGCGTGAGAATCTTTTGACAGTCTTGTTGAGGAGAAGCAGTTCATCCATTTTGTTGGGAAGAGAGCGGAGGTTCGCTAGATGAATCGCCGGGAGAGCTGTTCTAAATCCTCGCTGGCGGAGCTTCACATCCACACCGGCGCGCGTCCCACGCCTGCGTCCCTTGCGCACTCTCCACAGAGCTGCTGCTCCTCCAACTATTAACTCCAGAAAACTTTCCGTGCTCTCGAAGACTGGCAAAAAACTTCCAGAAGTGAACTGTCTAATGTTCAGCAGTTGTTCTCTGGAGTAGGTAAGTGGGTTTGAGTTGCAAAAAGCACACAAAACAAGCAAAAACACACATAATACTAGAGAGCGCTGTGCCGAGGCAGCCACTCGCGGCGCCATGGTAACGGTGAAAAACCAGGAGTTATGCACCATAACTCATGTTCCCTGAAGGAAGGGAACGAGGTAAAACATATCTGGCCCTTTCAATGCTGAAAGCTCGGTGAAGTGCATTTTGGAGAAAGATGGATGGGCGTCAGCAGCTTAAATACCCAGACGGCGGGGCCTCTGGCGCTACGCTGACGCCCTTGCCGTAAAGGCGTGAATGTATTCCTTCAGGTAATCGTGCGGGGGCGCAATTCCCATAGCATATGTTGCATCTTGTTCCCTTCCTTCAGGAAACATGAGTTATGGTGCATAACTTTCAGTTATTATATATCAAAGTCAAAGTCAAAAGTCAAAGTCAACTTTATTGTCAGAACTGCAATATGTACAGGACATACACAGGACCGAAATTGCGTTTCTCTCAGTCCCTCGGTGCAACAGTAACCATCTAAACACTAAACACTAAAACATTTAATAAACATAAGCATAAAATAGTAAAAAAGTGTAACACTGTCCTGAGTTTTTTCATAATAGTATAAAAGTATGAAAATTTACACCAACACTGAAACACCAAACACCCCTAAAACACCAAACACCCAATGAACATAAGCATAAAATGAAATAATAAAAGTGTAATACTGTCCTGAGTTTTTGCATAGTAGTATGAAAAGTATAAAAACGTAAATCTATAAAATAAACTGAAGTTTCTAGCGTTGACATTTGCAAAGAGTGGCACAGCAGCATATAAGTTAATGTACACAGTATATGTATGAGGTAGTTGATGTTGGTATAGAGGCAAAGTGGCATATGAAGTAAGGCACATAAGGCACATTTGGCATCCTTAGATAAGGCTAGTCAGAGAATGCTGTATATGTATCTGCAGTAGTGTAGATAAAAGTAGTGTAAATGTAAACAGTAGTAATAAATGTAAAGCAGTAGTAATAAATGTAAACAGTATTAATAAATGTAAACAGTGAATGTAAACAGTAGTATGACTCTACTATATACTATAATAGCACAATGTTTTTAAAAGGATTTTCTTTTTAAGTTTCCACTTAAGCCTTTGATGCACAACATGGGTCAAAAATGACCCACATTCATTTTCGAGGTTATTTCATGCTGACTGAGTTTTTCTTTGCTCTATCATTTGAAATCAATTTATTTTATGACTGAATATTCCAAGTATTCTTTAAATATCTTGTTTATAACTAACACAGATCATTAATTTATTTTTTTATTTTCTACTTTATGAACAAAATATTTTTACATTACTACACATGGGTCATCCAAGTGTGATTTAAAATTAAATGTCAATACTATAATAAAAATTGTTTCAAGTTATTACTTTAGCAGTGAATGCGGCCAAACAGTTATTTATTTAATATTTGCAACATGTTTGTCATTTTGTCACACATACACATACCTCCTGTTGAACTGAACTTTATCTCTGGTTTACAATTGTAAACTGATGAAATGTGACCAAACTAAATAAAACACAATTGAACACGTCACGCAAACTAAAACTACCATCTCAATTTTTACATGCCTCAAATGATCACTGTTTGTGCTCCTTGCACACAGGCCTGGTGCACTGGGAACATCAGTTGGCTTTTCTGTCTTAAAACTTGGCAGATCATGCTCCTCTTCCTCTTCCTTTGGCCCTCCTGTCTGATGTCCTCTTGTGGCTGAGTGGTGGCTGTGTCTTGTTTTTTAACCCATACCTTTCCATTGCCTCAATAACATGCTTCTGGATTTTCGGTGTGTCCTCATGCGCTTCTTCATATGTGGCATGACACGCTCTTTGCCCATCTCCTTGATAAATAGTCAGCGTGCATTACTTGCACCACCCATTTAATCAGGGTGTTGTGCACTGAAGTTGGTGTAGGCATTGAGTGTGGCAACATCCAGAATATTGTAATAATATAAGGCAGGATCAGTTTTTGCTGATTTACCTATACATTAATAAATTTGAGAAGGGTTTAGACAGACACAAATTATCATCAAATTTCACGTGTTCTCTCTTTTTCAGAGTAAATTATAAATCTGTGACTAGGTGATGAGAATGTAAAAGGCATGAAACGTTAATTTATGTTGGTTCAGCAGAAGTGAATCATTTAATGAACAAATCATTAAATTATATCACAACATATATACAACTTGAGTGATCGATCGGTTTCCTATAAATTTACTTCAGCGCAGATGAAATCACGCGTCCATAACTTCTAGGTACAACAGACAAGTAATAAGTTGTACATATTTACTTATTCTGCAGGCACGTTAACTTAAAGTTTGTTACTGGCTTAGAAAGATAAAAAGTTTAGGAGGAGAATGGAAGGAAAGGTATGAATAGAGTAAAAGTTATCTAAGGAGTGTGTGGACCAGAATAGCACATCCTCTGCTGGCGTCAGCTCAACTCGGTCCATCCACGTTTGCAAACAAACAGCACTCATTACCTTTGAAGTCTTCCTTCTAGTAAGAGAGGGTTTCCAGACGATGGACAGAAATGGTTCATTCGTCTAGCTCTATCCAACACCAGGTCGCCGGTGTGTTTTACACTTTCTGTGTACCAGCATCGGCGTCAAACCAGTCAGAGTGATGACTAAGGGTTCTGGTTCAGCTTTTCAGAAAAAAACATTCCTCAGGAGGAATTCTCATTCAAATGGAGATTTATAACGGGCATGTTATAAATCTTTAACTGATGACATGGCCATTAGCGTTTGACCAGCGTTCAGATCAGTTCTTAGATGAAAACTCATAGTTCAGTTTTCATCCGCAGACTAAAGAAAAACAGGAAGTCAGAGCTCTTTTGTAGAGAGCTTGAAAGAGAACGTAGTTCTTCCCGATTGGCTCGTGGGGCCGGGAGGAGACGTAAATATGGAGATTTAGAGGAAGAGGTCAAGTGTTAGGTCACTTCAGGATAAGAGAGAGAAATTGTTCTAAGAAAAGATAGAACACAGTCGCCAGTTATAAGATAACTTTGATTAGGCTTCACGTGTTAACATTTCTAAAACAAATCTGAAAAGTTCAACTTGACATATGCTGTCAGCGCACGTTTTGTGTGGCCTGGTTTACGCAGAGAGGTGAGGAGTTGGGCAGCGGCTTGCGTGGCCTGTCAGCGTGCCAAGGTGCACCGGCAAACAAAGGCACCACTGGAAACATTTCCTGTTCCAGCCAAGCGTTTTGACCACATGCATGTGGGCATAGTTGGTCCCCTGCCTCAGTCACGGGGTTTCACACACCTGCTTACAGTGGTCGATCGCACGACCAGGTGGCCGGAGGTCGTTCCTCTTTCTGCCACAGCTACCTCCGACGTGACTGGTGCGTTCCTCGCTACTTGGGTTGCCCGTTTTGGTGTACCCTCGGACATCACTTCGGACAGAGGCCCCCAGTTTATCTCAGGGCTCTGGTCCGAGATGGCACGCTCCTTGGGGGTGCAGGTGCATCGCACTACCGCCTACCACCCTCAGGCTAACGGGTTGGTTGAACATTTCCATCTGTCACTTAAGGTGGCATTCGTGCTGCGCTTACAGACGGTGGCTGGTAGATCGATTGCCATGGGGGCTGCTTGGGTTGCGATCAGCTCCTAAGGAGGACCTCAACACTTCATCAGCTGAGTTGGTTTTTGGTCAGCCTTTATGAATTCCAGGGGAGTTTTTGTTAGACGCTGCCGCTCCACGTTTCCCCGCAACGGTGGACCCCTAATCTGCAGGGTAGTTTTTAGGTTCCGGGTTCTGTGCACCATTGTTTCCCGCAGCCATTTCTGCCCATTGCACTCCAGTCTGCCCATTTTGTTTTTGTGCTGCGTGACGCCCACCGTTCGCCCCTCCAACCTCCGTATGACGGGCCCTTTCAGGTGCTCAAAAGAGGTGCGAAAGGTTTTGTTTTAGACATGGGTGGACGTAGGGACCTGGTTACAGTGGACCGCCTGAAGCCAGCCTATGTTTTGGCTGATGAAGATGTGTTACCGGCTCAGGTTCCTAGACGCGGCCGCCCTCCTGCTCGGCCCCACTTTCCATTTTCTCCCCCAAACTGTGTTCCTCCCCCTGGGGTGCAAAATGTTGTTCCTTTACCTGTGCCAGCTGTTTCTCCACCCCTGAGCCGACGCAGTCGGTTCGGCAGGTTGATTAGGCCCCTTGTGAGAGACTGATATGTTTTGTATTTGCCCTTCTGGGTGTTCGGGGGGGGGGCTGTGTGGTATATTAGTAAGGTAATCTCTCTCACCCAGTAGGAGGAGCCAGCGAGGTGTTCCCCAGGTGTTCCCCAGGTGAAGAGAAGAAGAGATGTTCGTGTGTGAATTGATTCATTCTGTTTTCTGGTTTTGGCGCATGAAGGATTAAAAGTCGACTGCTTGGAAATCAGTTTGTCTCTCCTTCTTCACACGCTACACAGTGTTCAAAACAAACAATAACATAATGTCAAAATATTATCTCTGATTAAACATGAGCTGGCCTAATCAGTGTTTTTTTTCTGTGTCCAGGAAGCAACAAGTTGTGTTCTTCAGAGATGTTTTGTGTCATACAGAAAGCTTTTAAGGAAGCAAACTGGTTAATGATTCATCAGAATACATTAAAGTAATAAGTTTTAACTGATCAATGTTTGAATTCTCTAACAACTACATCCTCTTTATCATTTAAACTGGTTACAACTTAATCAGATGGACAGTTAAAAAATAATGTTTGTAAAAGATGTGGGAAATGATCATTGAGACGCACAGAAAAAATGTGATGGGCCACGGGAAAAGCAGGAACAAGTCTCTCACACTCAAACTGGAAAAAATCAGTAAAAGCTTCAAGTTCTCCCTAATCTTATACGATTGCCAACATTGAAATGGCTGTATCTCCTTAATTTTTTTTGAGTGCCATGTGTTTGGCATCATCGGATAGCTTAGAACCCACACTTTCAGATTCTGTAAATAACTCAAAATGACCCAGGGGAGACTTGTTCCTAGTTTTACTATGGCCAGTCACAAATGTTATTTTATGAACTAAGGTCCTTTATGGACTTAAACCAAACGAAAAACAAAAAATGAGAAAAGGTTCTAGTTGGTTTGAAAATTACTTTGATCTTAAATGTAGCCTAGAAAAACAAAAACATCATTACAGCACCGGTTATTGTGAAATACTTTCAGCACTAGAATCACTCTGCATTTTCTTTTTAGGCTATTTATCATACACATGTCTCACTGACTCCAGCGGGGTATAATCCTCATCATTTGAAATGAAATGGGTTTGGTATATAACTTTTACAGGTGTTCTAATCAGTCTACAGGCGGCCGTGGCGTAGTGGTA
Source organism: Garcialebias charrua (assembly GCA_038048925.1). Lineage (NCBI taxonomy): Eukaryota > Metazoa > Chordata > Actinopteri > Cyprinodontiformes > Rivulidae > Garcialebias > Garcialebias charrua. Next base: position 13,991 of record JBBPBX010015638.1, on the reverse strand, counting down.
ATGGCAGTCGTCTCCCGATCAGAAAGTTGGCGGTTCGACTCCCGGGACCCGCACTATGTGTCGTTGTGTCCTTGGGCAAGACACTTAACCCTGAGTTGCTCCCGGTAGGACTGGAAAGCACCTTGCATGGTAGTCTGCCGCCACCGGTTTATGAATGTGTGTAGCATTCAATATATGTATAGCACTTTAAGATTTTCAGTAATGAAAAGTGCGTTATAAATTGAATTAATTATTATTATTATTATTATTACACTGTAGACTGATTAGAACACCTGTAAAAGCTTTCATTGTCATGTTTTTCAGACATGGTACTACACAAATAAAAAAAGGCAGAATAGAAACAATATTGTCAGGATTGGTGTGCAGATTCTCAGGAGGAGGTGCCACCATAGTCCAGAGGTGAACCATGACCATGGGTCGGAGGGGTCTGTTCTTTTAGTCCCGCTCTCATCATACTTTCTTGAGTTCGCTCAGATCGTGCAAAGCATCGTAGACATCTTCTCCTGTTCCTGATTCATCTGGGATGTAGGTACAGCACGATTCACCAATAATTTTAGACACACCTCCTCGTGATGCAGTCAGCAGGTCGAGAACGACTCAGTTTTGTAGGATCATCTCTCTCTCATTGCTTTCAGCTCTCCCAGAGTTCCATTTGCTGATTTGTAGGTGTCATTGATGAGGCGGGGGAGAGCATACCTGTTGATTTCAACGTGGCTTCATACTTAACCAACTCCTATCCCTGGGAAAAGGCTTTGGAATAACTTTTCCCCTCCATTCCAGATCTTGAATTCCCATGGGATGCCGGTGCTGGTGGTAAGTCCCCCCCCCTCCTCCCATCTTGTTATCTCAGGCATTGGAGAGCATCTTGTCCTGTGGGCTGAGGACGTCAGTGCCTTCCTCAGCACAAGCATCGGGTTGGATAGGGGGACCAAAGCACAAAGGCCCCTCCAAATAGGTGGCAATGCTGTATAGGTCCTGTGTCTACACAAGAAATACCAGTCAGTTAAAACACTACAGCCTTTGTCACCTGGCATTGCAATGCTGCAGTGGGTGGTTTCCTGTTGTCCTCTCGTTGGCTTGCTGATGTTGAAAGTCCTTTGTTCAAGGAGGTGTGTGTAATCGATGACATCTCCTGACTCGAAGCAGTTGGCATTTTCATAATGCAGTCCTGCTTTGCAGAAAACGTAATGCACATAGTTCAGTGTATTTGTATGTGGATACGACATCACAGAATGAATACACTTTGCCACATAAGTTCCAGGGTACCAGGCCCATCGGGATGGTTGCATTGTTGAAAACACAGAGTCCCAAAACACCTGGCGGCAGATTTGTCATGGTGATCAGTTCAGGCAGTTTGATGGGCGTCTGGGGTAGAGGTATGACATTTGAGGTGACGTTGGTATTTGATGTGAAGTTGTATCCCATAGTCACCATGGCTAATTGTCTGTGTAGGTCTCTGTGCATACCTTTCACTTCATCAGACAGTGGTTTCGTGTAGTCCCGTCTTGGCCAGCTGCCTGTTCCTGGGTGGGTGCTTAGTCCATACAGGCACGCTTGTTGGTCTGTGGGCACAGCTGCAGGTTGCAAACCTGAATTGTGGATGGCATAGGGTAGATGAGCACAGACGTAGCAGTTAGTAGTTTTCCCTTCATAAGCAGTTTTGTTCATCAGTTGCCACCATAGGTTGGTGCTATAGTCATGGGGGTAGAGGTGTCGTTTCTTCGCCCGAGCCCGACCCTACCCGAGCCCTACCCGACTTCGGGTAGGGTAGGGCCATATTTTTGCGTTTGATTGGCGCGGGCCGGGTCGGGCTCGGGCTTTGATGTGGTTTTTTTTAATCATACAGCACAAACAAAACTAAATAAAAATGCACACAATATAAAATTGTTTTAATCTGCTTGTAAAGAATATAAGGCAGTAAGTTTACTGATGAGGAAATAATTAATAGAGTGAATTTAGATGGTGAAAACCGCAGCGCAGCCACTAAATTGCGCAACTCAGCCAGAGAGCAGGCGCGCCTGGACAGCGTCTCCCCCGACATGCTGGACTTTTTAGTGACATTTCTCGAACCATTTTACCGTGCACAGAGAGAACTGGAGGGTGACAAATATCCCACCATCAACCTGGTTTGTCTCTGGAATGAGAAACTGAAGCAACACTGCCAGTCCTCACACACAGACTCTCCGCAGCAGGCGTTTCTGCGCCGCACATGCAGAAGTGCTGGAGCGCAAAATTATTATCCACGACTTGCACAGAGTTGCATTATTTCTGTGGCCTAACTTTAACAAGCTCAAAATGATGTCACCAGCTGACGTGCGTCAGGTGCACGCTCACGTCCGCACACTGCTCTCATCTGCGGCGGAACAAGTAGCCGCATTCCTGACATTCCTGAAGCTTCAACATCAAAAGTCACCGCGAGCAGCGCGCTCACACCTCCTCCATCAAAACACAGAAGAACAACATCAAGTTCTTTTGCTGAGTGGGAGAACGCAGTAAAAGCTTAATAAATAAACGTAGTGTTTTTTTTTGTTTTTTTTGTTTTTTTTAATCGGGTAGGGTCGGGTCGGGCGGTGATTTCTAGGAAATCAGCGGGCTCCCTCGGGCTTGGGTAATTAAACTAAGGGCTCGGGTAGGGTAGGGCCGTGGATTTCCGGCCCGATGACAGCTCTACATGGGGGTGTTCAGATCTCAGCAGATTAGTGATATCACCGTTCACTATGTAACATGCTCCCATCACAACACAACAAACAGCCTACCTGACATGTGATGCTCCCATTGTTGCTAGGTATACAGAAATACTAAAACCCAAATTGTCCTAACAGAGTGCAGAGTGATTCTCATATACAAACCATAAGCTTTAAGCGGTGCGCTTTTAGTTTCCCACATCTGCTTTTCCTGTCTAGGTACAGCTTTCTGCATGTCTAAAAGGAATGTTTTATTTATCATGTCATCATCGTATGAGCTCATCAGGATGGAGTTTAATAAACCAGCATCAGAGGGTCCTAAAGACCACAACGTGTTAGGTAAATGTTTCAGGTCAGTTTCATCACGTTCTGAGAGAAACATCATGTCTAACTGTCATAGAGAGAGAGAGTGTACTCTGGGTTCACATGTGACAATCGAACAAAGCTGTTTCTTCCACATTTTGCTGGTGGGACTGCAAGCCCATTCATTTTGTAGGGGAGAGAAATCAGTGCATGCAGTAGTAGCCCTTATCTGTAACCTCACATCTCTGCACTGCATTTCATGTGATTTAAATAAAGAGATACAGTATGTGGTGTTGTGTCCAGTTTGAAAAATAGGTTTTTGTTCTCCAGAAAGGAGAACTGTAGCACCAGCAAATGAATATTTGTCTATACAGCTCTACAACGGCCACTGTGACAGGAAAGTCACCTATGTAGTTGTAGGCACCTTGTAATATGTTCATTTTCACATGTAATTGGCTCAGAGGCATCTCATCCTCCTTCTTTGTCACCACATTACTTTCTTCCTGCATCAAAAAGGAAACAGCTGTTAGATTTTCAGTTGAACCCAGGTCATATGAGCAGTAAACGTCAATCAGGCTTTGATTTGAATAAACACATTTGTTCTGTTATCAGGGTTATCTCCTGTTTTCTTTTTTAGCCCTTTCTCAGCATGATGATGCATAAAAACATCAACAGTACACGTGTCCAGTTCTACAAAGTGTTTTTTATCCAACTTGAAATGTTTGGTGTACAAGATTGTAGCAAACCGTTCTTCAGCTGTTGCTGATAAGCTAAGGTTGGTTCGTCATTGTGATCAATACCGCTATAAATTTTGAAATCAGTTTCATATTTTATTCTAAAATCATCAACATCGGAAACGAGCCTGACTTACTGCCGGCGATACGGACCAAGCTCTGACACTGGTCGTACAGGGACCTAACGACCCATATCAAAGGGCCTGGTACCCCATATTCCCGGAGTAACCCCCACAGAACCCCCCGAGGGACGTGGTCGAATGCCTTTTCCAAGTCCACAAAGCACATGTAAACTGGTTGGGCAAACTCCCACGCACCCTCCAGGACCCTGTTGAGGGTGTAGAGCTGGTCTAGTGTTCCACGACCAGGACGAAAACCACATTGCTCCTCCTGAATCCGAGGTTCGACTATCCGACGGACCCTCCTCTCCAGAACCCCTGAATAGACCTTACCAGGGAGGCTTAAGAGTGTGATCCCCCTATAGTTGGAACACACCCTACGGTCCCCCTTTTTGAATAGGGGAACCACCACCCCAGTCTGCCAATCCAAGGGAACTGCCCCCGATGTCCACGCGATATTGCAGAGTCGCGTAAGCCAACACAACCCCACAACATCCAGAGCCCTAAGGAACTCAGGACGAATCTCATCCACCCCCGGAGCCCTGCCACCGCGGAGCTTTTTAACCACCTCGGCGACCTCAGCACCAGAGATTGGAGAGCCCGACCCAAAGTCCCCAGGCTCCGCTTCCTCAGTGGAAGACGTGCCAGTAGGATTGAGGAGGTCTTCGAAGTATTCCGCCCACCGACTCACAACATCCCGAGTTGAGGTCAACAGCACGCCATCCCCACCATAAATGGTGTTGGTCGCGTACCGCTTTCCCCCCCTGAGACGCCGGATGGTGGACCAGAATCGCCTCGAAGCCGTACGGAAGTCATTCTCCATGGCCTCTCCGAACTCCTCCCACGCCTGAGTTTTTGCCTCAGCAACCACCCGAGCCGCATGCCGCTTGGACTGCCGGTACCTATCTGCTGCTTCCGGGGTCCCACAGGCCAAAAAGGCCCAATAGGACTCCTTCTTCAGCTTGACAGCATCCCTCACCGCTGGCGTCCACCACCGGGTTCGAGGATTGCCACCACGACAGGCACCAACAACCTTGCGGCCACAACTCCGATAAGCTACCTCGACAATAGAGGCGCGGAACATGGCCCACTCGGGCTCAATGTCCCCCGCCTCCCTCGGAACGTGTTCAAAGCTCTCCCGGAGGTGGGAGTTAAAGCTCCGTCTTACGGGAGACTCTGCCAGACGTTCCCAGCAGACCCTCACAATACGTTTGGGTCTGCCAGGTCTGACCGGCATCCTCCCCCACCATCGGAGCCAACTCACCACCAGGTAGTGGTCAGTTGACAGCTCCGCCCCTCTCTTCACCCGAGTGTCCAGGACATGCGGCCGCAGATCAGATGAGACGACAACAAAGTCGATCATTGAACTGCGACCTAGGGTGTCCTGGTGCCAAGAGCACATATGTACACCCTTATGCCTGAACATGGTGTTCGTTATGGACAATCCATGACGAGCACAGAAGTCCAACAACAGAACACCGCTCGGGTTCAGATCAGGGGGGCCGTTCCTCCCAACCACACCCCTCCAGGTCTCACTGTCATTGCCCACGTGATCGTTGAAGTCCCCCAGCAGAACAAGGGAGTCACCAGGAGGCGCACCCTCCAATACCCCCTCCAAGGACTCCAAAAAGGGTGGGTAATCTGCGTTGCCGTTTGGCACATAGGTACAAACAGTCAGAGCCCATCCCCCCACACGTAGGCTAAGGGAGGCTACCCTCTCGTTCACCGGGATGAACCCCAACATACAGGTACCAAGATGGTGGGCAAAAGTATGCCCACTCCTGCTGGGCGCCTCTCACCAGGGGCAACTCCAGAGTGGAAGAGTGTCCAACCCCTCTCAAGGAAACTGGTTCAAGAGCCAGAGCCATGCGTTGAGGTGAGTCCGACTATTGCTAGCCGGAACCTCTCAACCTCACACACTAGCTCAGGCTCCTTCCCCACCAGAGAGGTGACATTCCATGTCCCAATGGCCAGCTTCTGTAGCCGAGGATCAGACCAGCAGGGTCTCCGCCCTCGGCCACCAGGGCGAGGACGCCAGGGTCCCCGCCCTCGGCCACCACCCATTCCATTTGGCTTCATCAGTTCGTGATCTACAGCTTTCGCTGGATCGGTTTGCAGCTGAATGTGATATGACTGGGATGAGGATCAGTTCCTCCTAATCCGAGGCCATGGTCTTGAGCCGGAAAAGGGTAGCATGCCTTCTCCAGGTCGGGGAGGAGGTCCTCCCCAAGTGGAGGAGTTTAAGTATCTCGGGGTCTTGTTCACGAATGAGGGAAAACTGGAGCGTGAGATCGATAGGCGGATAGGTGCAGCGTCCGCAGTGAAGCGGGCGCTGTACCGGTCTGTCGTGGTGAAGAGAGAGCTGAGTCAAAAGGCAAAGCTCTCAATTTACCGATCGATCTACGTTCCCACCCTCATCTATGGTCATGAGCTCTGGGTTATGACCGAAAGAACGAGATCTCGGATACAAGCGGCTGAAATGAGTTTTCTCCGCAGGGTGTCTGGACTCTCCCTTAGAGATAGGGTGAGAAGCTCAGTCATCCGGGAGGGACTCGGAGTAGAGCCGTTGCTTCTCCACATCGAGAGGAGCTAGTTGAGGTGGCTCGGGCATCTGGTTAGGACGCCTCCTGGACGCCTCCCTGGTGAGATGTTCCGGGCATGTTCCACCGAGAGGAGACCCAGAGGAAGACCCATGACACGTTGGAGGGACTATGTTTCTCGGCTGGCCTGGGTACGCCTTGGGATTCCCCCAGAGGAACTGCTCAAAGTGGCTGGGGAAAGGGAAGTCTGGGCCTCCTTACTTAGGTTGCTACCCTCGCGACCCGACCCCAGATAAGCGGAAGAAAATTGATGGATGGATAGATGGATCATTAACATCTTCCCCTTGTTTTTGTTTGATTTCAGAGAGTGCAACGCAATCAGCTCTTCATTTGAAAACTATGTGCACTCTACAACAATGAGCATCACACTGTCGTTTGTAATGTCCAGTTAGGTCGTTTGGGGTTGTTATATCATAGGGGAGAGGGGCTTCATCATTCCCCCTGCCTGTGTAGTCACCACGCACTCAGGCCTAATGTTTTCCCAAAGATGACTGAGATGCTAAACTGGTCTCATGACCATCAAGGCAATAGGAATATATGATACCCTCCATATCCATGATCCACATTTCAGGATCCTCTAAGTGACTAGTAACTCCTTCAACAGCTTTTCTAACTTCTTCAAGGGTCCATGGTCTAAAAACTAAAGCATGTTACGGGTTGCTTTTTATATCTGCAGTTGGATTCATGACTTATATCAGAGGGAAAGCGTTTGAAGAGGAGCAAGGAGTTTGTGAAGTGTAGGGCTGCATTTTTTACATTTTTCTAGTAACAATGTGGTTATCTGTTTTGGCCTCTGATGATATGCTTAGTTTGGCAAGTCCATCAATAGGATAAACTGATGGTGGTTGGGTTGAAAATTAGGCTCCTGTTATATCATGAGAGTGAGGGCAACTCTCAGACTCTCCATTGTCTTCAGGTCTAACAGGTCTAACAAACATGTCAGTCATTTGTTTTTGATGGATTTTGTCCTCCTCCTTAGATTTTTTAATCTGTTCATGCCTAATTAGTGATTCAATTAGCCAGTTTTTAGCAATTGCCAATTGGTGTTCCAATTTTTCTTTCTTTTTGCCTTTGTTTAGATTAATTTGGTTCTGGAGTACAGAAACAAGTGTTTTCCAGGTGTCTATTTTAAGGTTGGGTTCTATCTTATATTTTGCCATCCTTTCTTTGACATATTTAACTGATTCCGGATGCTTCTGGCTCATGAATCTTGAAACTTTTGTGTTTGTTTCTGCTCCCGTAGGAGATTTTTTTAATTCTATTATTTCCCATGACTGTTAGATATTTTATTTATATAATTTGCAAGTGTCAAGTTTTTATTTTTATTATTTTTATTTAGTATTCGAGTCTCTAAAACTGAAATTATCGTCTAAAAAAGGTAGATTAATTAGCAAGTTTTGTAGTACCGAGGTTTGGCCACTATGGGTCCTTCTTTGACAACTATTTAGCATGGTGTCTAAACACGAAGAAGGTGAGGACTTGACTTTTTTCTCTTTCCGGTTGACGTGTAAAGATGACGTCAGACTTGATCCTGCTCCATCCCAAAAAATTTATTTAAAATCGGTAAGCAAATTTCTCAACGTCTTTTTGCAGAGAAAATACAATTTTGAAATGTCCGATTTTTACCGTTTTGATGACCTATTTACGGACTTTAAACCGGCAAATGTATTTTCTTAGCTACGGATGTACTGTTTAGCAAGGTTAGCTTTCAGTTAGCTGCTGTTGTCGACCCAAAAACGTAATCTTTTAGCTGATTAAAGTCGGATCGGTTTGCTTCTAGTTTTTAACACAAGAAACGTGATCCTGTCTGCTTGGTTTTTAGCGAAATAATTTGGATTTTTATCATTAAAAAATTATTAAGTGGAATGCTAGCGATCAGCTATGCTAAAGCCAAAACCAATGCAAAAATGTTATAATTCCACGTTTGTTAAGTTTTAAAACCTAAAATATTTGAACTAGAAATTTGTAAACTAGATCGATCGATTTCTCAAATGTTAGTAAACAATTCAGCTATATTTAATTGTTTTGAATATGCATGCAAATATTTTATTTATAATTATTTATTTTTTTAGGTAGCTTGTTTGCTTACCAGTGTTTCCGGATACATTTTTAAAGATGATCTTATCCCGTTATAACGGTTTCATATGTTCAGAAGAATACAATGATTAAGGTTTTATGTGTATTATATAGTCTCGTTTTAAACGGAGATGTTCTAGTATCTTAAATTTATGTTTGTTACTATGTTTTTAGGGTTATATATATCCCAGAACCAGATAAGATGTTCCCGAAGGAGCCGGCCTGATGTCAAGCAGTTAGTAATTATTATATCAGGTTTTAGTATTTATCTCGTAATGTTTTTGCCTTTAGGGAGCAATTTTTATATTTATTATTGTTTTGTGTTTATTTTGAGTTCCTAAAGGAGGTTTTTAAAAGTTGACTTTGTGAACTGACAGCCAGCTCAAAATTCCTCATTTACATGTGAACTCACACTCTTATACACACAGAGAGGGAGAAAGGAAGGTAAACACGCACAGATAGAAGGAGAGAAAGATACACACACAGGGAGAGAGAGAAGAAAATAAATGTACACAGATAGTTGGAGAGAGAGAGAGAGCCGTAGACAAGCACAAAAAATGCACACACACTCTCAGGCATTCACCGATGCAGACTGACGAACACAACGTCAACATGACGCGTCTAAAAAAGAAAAATTTCCTTAATTTTTCTTTCGCACCTTCCTACTGTACGTAAAAAAAAAACTATTTATAGCACCTTCCCGCCGTGCCAAGCAAACAAATTTCTAGTACCTTCATACCGTACCTTCACGATGTACGTCAGCAAACAATTTATAGCACCTTCCCGCCATGTCAAGCAAACAAATTTATAGTATCTTCACGCCGTACTTAAGCAAACCATTAATAGCACCTTTCGCCGTGCCCAGCAATCAAAACAGTATTTCCTGCTGTACTAAGCAATAACGTACTTTCCGCCGTTCGAAGCAATAACTGAAAGTTATGTACCATAGCTCATGTTCCCTAAAGGAAGGGAATGAGGTGTAACATACTTGCTATGGGAATTGCGCCCCCACGTGATTACCTGAAGGAATACAATCACGCCTTAATGGCTAAGGCATCAACATCGTGCCAGAGGCCACACCCTCTGGGTATTTAAGCGACTGACACTCATCCATCTTGTTCAAAAATTGCATTTCATTGAGCTTTCAGCATTGAAAAGGGCCATATATGTTTTACCTTGTTCCCTTCCTTCAGGGAACATGAGTTATGGTACATAACTTTCAGTTACCTTATCAGCCAGTCACTTGGTGCAACATATTTGCTATGGGAACGTAATTCATTCACGCCCTTGAAATGCTCAGTAAAATGCATGCTAGTGTGAACGTCTGCCCTTGACCAGCAGGGATCTCAAGGCTACTTTCTACTGTATGTTAGAAAGAACAACCTGAGTGACATAACACGCAGTAACATCCAAACTGTTGTAGTGGACCTACACAGGGTCAAACTAAGGTTTTTGAACTGTCCAGTGATGACCTTTACTGACCTCTCAGTAAAGCAAGACATTTACCACAAAATCATTCCATTAGTTGTAATCTGAGAATATAGTCATCAAAAGAGACTATTTCTATCTTTGATTTTATTCTAATGTGATCAAAAGAATAACTTTTGTCATTTTCATGATATATGTTATATGCTGTTATTCTTTAAATGTGAAACATCAATGTGTCATTTCTGCAAGTGAAAAGGTGTCAAAGTTCAGCTAACATGTCAAACTGTGCTTTTCAGATTTGTTTTAGAAGTGGTAAGACGCTAATCCAAGTGTTTCTCCTCTTGGAGTCTATGAGTCTGTCTTTTCCTAAACATTTCTCTCTGCTGCTAGTTGTGGCCTTGTACTCTGATAACACAAGTGAACGGCTCAACTGGTCCTGTCGGACCAATGGGGAAGAAACAAGTCGCTCTCCTCTCAGAGCCGGTACTAAGTTCTAAGCTGTTGCTGAACGCTTCAGAGTTTGGAAGGAACGAGAAGGTTCCAGAGTTTGCTGGGAGCTTCAAAGACATGAAGACGTCCCAAAGAGCTGAATGAATGCCTGTCACCCGCCAAGGACAGTCATTCAGCTAAGGATTGTATAACATGCCGTTATGAATCCACTTCGAACGAGCGTAAGCTCAAGACTTTGTTTATTCCTTCATGGAATAAGTTTATCTTGAAGTCAGAGGCCTGAAGCTGACACATTTTCTGATGGTCGATGCGGAAACCAGGAGACGTTGGAAACGTAAACGAATAACCTGCTCAGAGGTGCTGGTTCCCACACGGACCCGTACATCTGAAAAGCTACAAGGTCTTCTCTCTTACCGGGCTGTCGTCAAAAGGTAAAGAGCTGTTTACAAACGTACCTGGATTTTAGCAGAAGTCGGATGAGAAGTGTCACTTTGGTCTCATGCTCACAATAATTTCCTTTAAACCATCTCTCCTCCTATTCTTTTCCCTCTCAATCTAAGCTGGAAACTAATTAAGTTAAAGAGCCCTCAGACTAAATATGTTTAACATCTAGTATTTATGTCTGTTGTTATAATTCAAGTGTGCTGACGTAGTAAATTGAAAGAAAGTGAAATCATGTCAATCAAGTGTAATGGTGTTAATTTAGTGATTTATTTTAAATAAATGGTAGTGTCGCCTGGCATACCAACTAAGTTAACGTCTTTGTCACTCTATAGCTCTGTTTATTTATCCATCATAAAGATCACAGAAATATTGGGTAAACTGAAAAAGAAAAGAATCCGTGAAATTACTATTCAATCTGAATAAGTAAGTTAATTAAGGATAAAGAGGTCAGCTTAATACTGACCCCTGTTAAAATCCTTTAGTTACATCTGGGTGACACTATATGTGTTTAAGGACACAATATACTATCTCCCTCATGTTTCTTACACTGTAATGCTTTGTAAAAGTGTTTAATGAGCTCTAGTTCGTAGTAGCACAAATGTCTGCAACTGGTACACCCTTGAACAGTGACCACAAAGTGGCCAAGCCCCTAGTCGAGTGAGCGTGTACTCCAGAGGGCACTTGTTGACCTTTGCTACTGTAAGCTCTTTTAATGGCCTCAGTCACCTAATGTGAAAGGCGTTGTTTTGATAGGGCCTTTCCGGTAGCAGGTGCTACAAAGCACACGAACAGTTGATTTGTTTTTCTCCATTCGGCTGTTCTTTGCATGCAAGTGCGTAAAGCTCTCGTGGGGCAGAGAGCCTTCAGCCTTTCCTGTTCCTGAGTGAGTACAAGAGCAGGTGGGAAGGAGGAGAGATCAAAGTCTAGACTCCTATGGTTCAAAGTCAAGACCTTGGGGATGTATGCGGGATTAGGCCTTAGGGTGAGCTTTGACCCATCAGGGACAAATATGGTGCACATTAGATGTACAGACAATGCATGGAGGTCACCCACACGTTTCGCCAAGCAAAGTGCCAAGAGTAGAGCGGTTTTATAATATTACAAGTCTATCTTAACCTCACTCAGTGGCTCGAATGGAGGATCACAGAGAGTCCCCAAGACCAGGCTAAGATCCCAACCAGGGGTCAGGATCCTGTTGGGTGGTTTTGTCCTAAGCACGCCCTTCATAAATCTTATTATGATTGGATAAGCGCCAGGTCTGCTGTGTCCCTAGCCTTTGTGACAAGCTGAAATAGCTGATAGGAAAACTAATTGTTCAGAAAGAACAACCTTTTTCCAGTAAGTCCTAAAGGAAAATCAGGAGCAGAGCCAGGTCGCATGAGTAAGAAATAATATTTCTTTCTGAGCACCAAGCTTCAAAATACGCAACTTCTGTGCGTAGAGGGATTGTGTTGATACAGCACGAGCATTTTGTATGGTTTTTACCACATTTTCTGGCAGGCCTGATGCCATCAGCTTGTTCTTTTCTGCCAACAAACTGAATTTTTTAACAGTTCTCGGCCTAGGCTGCGAGACTACTTCTTCTGGTGACATAGTTTGACCCTGAAGAAGAGCAGTTTGTGTATCCAGTTCCCTTCCAGGGGCCCAGGAAGCCGTGACCCCTTGGAGGTCAACCAAGTTTGGGAGAAGGCCTTTTTGTTGATGTGCTACCAGGCTGCTCTGATCGAGAGTGATAGAGGGCAGATGCAACCTGTGAGTTTTGTAAACGAGCATGTCTTCTGACCCCCATCTGTTTCCTGGATGGGTCCAGTTTACTGGTCCTTGGCCTTAACAGAGCGTTGGAACCAGACAAACCGGCCAGGATCTGTGTTTCACCCGTTGGGGGGATACTGTTTAAGAGCCGAGCTGAACCAGCACAGTGAGAAAGGTCATGTGCTGCGGGATCACTGCTTGGACATTGCGTGTCACTTATTAATAATAAAGGGACAGCTGTAACGTGAGAACGTGGAGATGATTCTTTGTGTTTGGCAGACTTTAAATTGTTTGGTGATAGAGAGCCTAGTTCTCTTCGAATAACAGGAAGAGGAATCTGATTCAGCTCTAATTTGTTTACACACACAGCAGCCTGAACACAATTGCTTTTGTGAACGTGTAAAGCTAGTGGTTGCCTGTGGGCATCTGACGTGGCCCCCTAGTCGTTAGATTCTGTCGCCGCGTCTCCCTGAGGTGTGGACATGTCACGTGTTTGCTTGGTTAGTGTATTGGCCACCCTGTCGTTCACAATGGAGCAGGAGCTGGAGCATGTGACCCCATTCACCTGTCTCCATGAGGGGTGGGCTGCCTGCTTGCAGATGCCTCTGTGCCTGTCCTCTACAGATGGAGCAGAGGCACCTTGCAGGGGTTCATTTATTATGCTAACACCCCGTGAGCCGTGAGGGAGGATGGGACGGCCCCCTTCCTTTATGATGGCTGGTAGGCCAGAGGGACCTGTTCTGCTGAAGTTATTTGTTTGTTTGTTTTTGGAGTCAATAAAACAGAGATGAGCTGTTTTTTGAGCATTATTTGTGCTTAAGTGTAATGACATGTTTGATTTTATGTCACTCACAGTAGGAAAACATGATTTCTGCATGCAACAGTGTTACTAGCTATTTGTACCGTGCAACAAATAAAGTCTGGACATGAACGGATCATTCCCCATACCGCTTGGGCGGTGACCGTGTAAATTCAAGACGTGAACCTGGTTCATCAGGCACGCTTTTGTCTGTTGTCCCTGTTCGCCGAGGAGGTCCTGTGTCTGACCGCCTGATGGGGGACTAACCTGTTTTTGCTACATGCGTGCTCGGTACGAGGTGGACCCGGCGGTGGTCTCTGCTGATTCTCATCCTCATAGGCCGGCCGCTTCTGCGGTGGGGCACGCGTTGCCGAGCGGTGTTGAGACTCCCGGGACCCGCACCATGTGTCGTTGTGTCCTTGGGCAAGACACTTAACCCTGAGTTGCTCCCGGTAGGACTGGAAAGCACCTTGCATGGTAGTCTGCCGCCACCGGTTTATGAATGTGTGTAGCATTCAATATATGTGTAGCACTTTGAGATTTTCAGTAATGAAAAGTGCGTTATAAATTGAATTAATTATTATTATTATTATTATTATTAT
>JBBPBX010015637.1:18783-49175 GCA_038048925.1 Garcialebias charrua | reverse complement strand
GACACAATGAAGCCTTGGAGAATGTTATGGTTCAGAGCACACTTCTGGTAATGAACCAAGTGACTCACCGCAGAGCGGCAGAGAGGCTGAGCTCCACGGCTCCGGTGCTGCTGCTGTGCTGTTCTCTTTGCCATCTGAATCACACGTCGTAATATTTGCAACTGTTTGACGACAGACAAGGAGAAGTGTTACTAAAGTGCTCGAAAGTGTAATTTGTAACATGAGTCTACACCTAAACCTTAATCTTTTTTATGTTTACATATGTATTCTGCTGAATCAAGCAGAGAGAAAACGGTGCTAAACGGACCTCTGTGGGCCTCCGTCAGTGACGACATCACCACAGTGGCCCACTCCTCAGCCTCTCGGTCACAGCGGAAGTTGAAGCGGATACAGTCGTGAGGCGGCGCTGCCAGACACATCTCATGGCAGCGAGAAGATTTCACCTCGTACTGCACCGAGCGCAAATCAAACTCTGCAATGAACTGAAGATTAAAAAAAACACAGAAGTGATGCGAGACCGGTCTGTCACGAAATGCTTCTCTCAACATTTATTTGTTCGTTATTTCTGTTTATAGCAAAAACATGCATGTTAGGATAAACGGTCAGTTTAAATCATGCCCAGGTGTGTGTCAGTGAGAGAGTGAATGGTCGTTTGTCTCAAAGTGTCCCCGTGATGGACTGGAGACTTGTCCAGGGTGTCCCCCGCCTCTCTCAGTGACCCCAAGGCCAGGAAAGGAAGAAAGGAGTGAAAATAATGGATGGATGGATTAAATGCTACCAGTGAAGTAATTTATATTGTACAACACATTTATTTTTTAATCTAACTTGGATGAAAATAAAACTTCAAGTGCAAATCACAAAAGGAAAAATGAATTCAACATTGCACAAGAAAAGGCATTCCCTGGATTAAAGCAGAATAAGACTAAGCTCTTCATCCTGAAACAGACTCATGAAGGAGGGGATTTGACAGCAGACATTATTCTTTTGCATAATTTGCTTTTGTTAATTCACTGCATCTCCAGAGGAAACATACTGAAAGCTGTTGTCTGGAAACAAAAGCAGCACAAAATATTTGGTTCTTGCCAGAAAGGCTTTATTTACAGTATCATATATGTGGGAGGAAAAAAATGTATAAAATGACTTACAGATGAGAAGAAGTTGGGATTAAAGTAAAGCCATGGAAATCTGGAAGTACCTCACTTGCTAGGATAAAACATCTCACTTTGAGATGAAAAGCAGATTCTGAGCTTGAAATATTTTAAGATACAATGCACAGGAAGAAATGTGAGAGTTGAGTTTGGATATGATGAACCGATTAATAAAATAAAGTTACCCAAATTCTGAAAAAGCTCATGTATCTAGACTTCGACTAGACATCTGTGTTAATTGTAATCATTGATAAAATAAAATTTTAAACGGGGCAAAACAAGTCCTTACATTAAAAAGTTTCACCTTTTGTGCAGTTCAGGCATACAATACTCCTCTATAGAGCTTAAGCAGCTAACTGAGTTTTAACATTTATAATACAACTCGTCACTTGAGTGTGTGAGCTTAAATAAACTCCAATTGATTTGTCTAAAAAAAACTAAGTTTGGTCCTCTGGACATTCAAAAAACAAAATAAAACAAAAAAGTAGAAACGTTTCGTCCAAAAGACTTCCTCAGTCCAGAGGACCAGACTAAGCTCTTTTAGATTTTTCTTCCTGGAGTATTGAGCATGCATCAGGGTGTTTTGATCCAATTGATTTGCTTCAGTTTGCTTTTGTTTCCTGGTCAATGGTGCAACCCATAAAAAAACAGTTAAATGAAACAACAATGCTCACATTTAATTGACAGATGCAAGATATGACCTGAAGGTCACTGAATAGGCAGAGAATATTTTATAGGACAAATAGGAAGGAACATCCACCCCCACCCCCCTCTGTGTGAGCAGATGAAAAAGAATGAACACAGTATTGTGAAATAAATCAGCAGCAGAAGATCAGCAGTATGGCTGATCAGAAGCACATATCGACAAATAGTATTACAGTGATTTTCTTTCACAGTGATTATTACCGTATTTACCGGCCTATAAGTCACAGTTCTTTTTACTAATTTTCATGTCTTGCGACTTATACGGCGAAGCGACATATTTATGGATTTTTTCCCCATATTTTTAGACCAATTTTTGGCTGAGATATGACCGTTTCCATTCATTCTGACGAAAAAAATGGCGCAGTACCACTTCCGGCCGCTAGGGTCCACCGACCGTTCCCAGCTCATGTGTCCAACAGAAGACTCCTCTGCTCGGACTCACTCTGTCGCAGCACGGCCTCCTGCTCTCTGGAGGTCTGAACTACTGTTACAGTGTTTGTTGGCAAAATAGCTCATGAACCACAGGACAGATTTTGATGAAACACAGAAAGTAATCACTGGATGGACATTTACAACTGATTAGCTTTAGGGGATGTTTGAGCTAAAATTTGATTTATTTATAATTTATTTTCGCAGCGTGCGCGAACCGTTTGGAAGACCGTCAAAGCGAAACAATTTAAATCCAGCAGATTTGACCATTACGAGCATTTATTAAGGAAACGTTAATCTCAGAAACACTTTTACTAAAATGTCAGTAAACAAATACTATGTATATTTTTAGGTGTTAAATCTTGTTAAATTTTAAAGAAATGAAGCGTATCCGCTCGTTGCGCGTGCACGCTTCGGAGCACCGACGTAGCAAAACTATTTTTTTTTATTCAGCTGATTTGAACATTACGTGCATTTATTAAGGAAAAGTTCAGCTCAGACACATCTTTGCAATAATTTTCAGCAAACAAATAATTGTTTTTAAGTGTTAATCTTTTTAAAGTCCTGCCGTGCACGCTCCAGTGGCCATTTGCGGTGACGCGTAACAAACGCGACGCGTCAGCGGTGATGCAGAATAGATGCGACGTATACGGAGGTGCGACACGTTTATGGATTTTATGGATTTTTCCACTTTATTGGACATAATTGGACTAATGCGACTTATGGGGCAGAGCGACTTAAAGGAAGGAAAGTACGGTACTGCATTTCTTTACAATTTACACTTTTGTTGGATGTAACTGGGACCCTGTGTACACAATTTCATTCGCACCACATGTGCAGCATGTGGTGCGAATGACAAATAAAGAAACCTTAAACATACTGTATATTACTCAAAGTTAGAGGTGAAACAACTACCGGTATTCAAACAGCTTCTTCTTCCATGTTGCCACACTCCATTTTAAATGACCCCTGGCCCAGTGCAAACGTCTGAGCTTGTGGAGCTTGCTTAGAAATGGCTTCCTCTTTGCATTGTAGAGTTTCAGCTGGCAACGGCGGATTGTGTTCACTGACAATGCTTTCTGGAAGTATTCCTGAGCCCATTCTGTTATTTCCTTGACAGTGGCATTCCTGTTTGAGGTGCAGTGATGTTTAAGGGCCCGGAGATCACGAGCATCCAGTAGAGTTTTACGGCCTTGACCCTTACGCACAGCGATTGTTCCAGATTCTCTGAATCTTTTGATGATGTTATGCACGGTTGATGATGATAACTTAAAAGTCTTTGCTATTTTACACTGGGTAACACCATTCTGGTATTGCTGCACTATCTTTCTGCACAACAATGGTGGAATTGGTGATCCTCTTACCATCTTGGCTTCTGAGAGACACTGACACTCTGAGAAGCTCTTTTTATACCCAATCATGTTGTCAATTGACCTAATTAGTGTTAATTGGTCTTCCAGCTGTTCGTTATATGCTCAATTTCCTTTTTCCAGCCACTTATTGCTACTTGTCCCAACTTTTTTGGGATTTGTTGACACTGTGAAATTTTGAATCAACATATTTTTCCTTTAAAGTGTTACATTTACTCAGATTAAACTTTTGATCTGTCATCTATGTTCTATTACAAATACAATATTGACATTTGCCATCTCCACATCATTGCATTCAGCTTTTTATATTCACAATTTGTTTAGTGTCCCAACTTTTTTGGAACCCGGTTTGTATGTTTATCAAAGGGGATGAAGGATTTATAGTCTGGGTTCCTGGAAAGAAAAGTGAAAGTAAAACCCTTCTTAACACAATAACTCCTCGGGTAATGTGAATTATTTGTTTGCAGTTGTAACAACATTGTAATGTGCAGGGCTGCATGCATCTGCCTCATTTTAAATGGCGTTAGGCCTTGTGTCGATAATAAATATAAATGTTGCCCAACACGTTGGTTTAACAGCAGCAGTCTTGTGAACATGCAGGTGTGTAAACTCTCACCACGCTGCGGTTTCCGCTCGTATCTCTGAGCGCCAGTCGGAACTCTCCGGCCCGGCTCGGGTCCATGCTGAGCTGCAGGCGCAGAGCCTCGCTGCCCGCTCCGGGGAGGCACAGGGGTCGGATCCCGGAATGGGACACCGAAACGCGGACTGACATCAGAACAGTGCTGCAGCAAACGGCCGGGCCGCATGTCGCCTGTTGGTGGGACGAGGCGGTCACCGGGGCTGGAGGAGCCCAGTGGCCCGAGCTGAGTGCCATGTCGCGGGCAGTGGGGCGGGGGAGACTCGGTACTGGCTCTATAAGGTCCGCCACTGTTTAAAGAAAATCATTTTGTTCATGGTCAGGCTACAATTGCTGTCTCGATGCAAATGTTCTTCCATTTCTACCCGAGCTGAGTAGAAGAGGAGCGAAAAAAACCAAAACAGGAAGTACAAGGATACGTCGGTTATTTACGTCCGTAGAGAAACTAAGACTTGAAGAAACAGGCCGACCTTGATGCAAAATTTGTCAGACCAGTTTGATAGCACAGTTTTTGCTATGGAGAATTTTTTCCCCCATACAATAATAAGAAGAAAAAAGTGATTTTTTTTACGTTTAGGCCTATTTTATTTATTAATTTAAAAGAAACAAAACAAACACAAAAAAATCATTAACCCCCCCTCCACCACCACCACCAGAAAAAAAAAGTAAAATTATATAATAAAGCAAAGTAAAATTATACATTTAAATAAACAAAGCAGATAAATAGGTTATTATTATTATTATTATCTATTTATTTATTATTATTATTATTATTATTATTATTATTATTATTATTATTATTATTATTATTATTATTATTATTATTATTATTATTATTATTATTATTATTAGACTGTTGGAGTCAGCCTCCCCACCATCACAGACATCTACACCTCCAGATGCAGGAAGAGAGTCACCTGCATCATGAAGGACCCCACTCACCCAGCACACACACTTTTTGCCCCATTCTCCTCAGGCAGGAGGTTGAGGAGCATTAAGTGTAGAACCTCTAGACTGAGGAACAGCTTCTACCCTAAAGCTGTTATCACAAATCTCTAATCATGATAATATCACTGTGAAAAAAAAATCACTGTAATGCCACTTGATTGTCGATATGTGCTGCTGACTATCCATGCTGCTGATCTCATCCTGCTGATTTATTTCATGCTGCTATGTTTATTCGTACTCATCTGCTTACACAGACTCTTGTTTTTGCTGCTGTTTGATGTATTGCTTTTGTCCTATTTGGGCTTAGTGTATTCTTAGTTTAATTTCTTAGTTCATATTTTACTGTTTTTCTTTACAGTTTATACTTTGTTGGATGGAAAGGTTCCCCCTTTGATGTGGTCCCCCCTCGGCTACTAGGATGTTTTTCCTACTCTAGGTCCTTCCATTCTTGCTATTGTAAATATCAGTTTATCCACTGGCGTAGTGCCAAAATCATTAAAACATGCTGCTGTTCAACCTCTTTTGAAAACAAAAAAAAAAAACTTGAAGAGACGACACAGGAGACGGGATATAAGAGATAAGAGAGAGAGAGATAAGAGATTTATTGATTAACATTGCACCAATTAATTAATACAACGTGATTATGTAAGCACAGTCATCCAGAAGAGGGAGAAGTATGCTAAGCTGCAGCATTTCCAAACACATGACATGTGTACCACATGTTCTTCTGCGCGGCCGCGCTCATCCGTCTCCAGATGAAGGTCAACAGATATGGAAAAAGGAGAAACACAATAGGTATCATTTGTGATATTCAAAAAAGAGTCTATCAAAGATTGTCTTAAGACACTCTATGATAAAGTCCCAAAAACTCTATCAGCAAAAGCACATTCAGACAAGACATTGTTGCAGATTTGACGACATGCAAGGAGATCAAGAGTCTGTGAGCAACATTCAGATAGCACAGTTCAGCAGTTGTCTCAGCTCGGCGCCTCCGAGCCACACACAGAGATCTCTGGGGGGGGGTCAGCAGTGTCTCTCAGCTACACTCCAGGAGAGGAGTTCCCAGACACAGCCTTCTTGTTTTCCAAGGTCGTGCAGAAACTAGACTAGATAGTTATTGTTTATCTTCAATCCAGGCCACAGTGTTCTTTTGATTGCAGCCTTCCAGAGTCCAGGTGCTGTTCAGGTCCAAAATCGCCGAATCAAATGAGTTTCCGAAGCTACGAACCCCCATCCGTGCCCTGATTAATGCCGGGCGGCTGTAAACGAGTCCCAAAACGCACAGCAGATCCACGGTGGTCTACCGCCGCTCCCATAGTGCGGTTCAGCTCGTACAACAGCTGGGTTGAGGAGCTCACGGCCCGGGTCAGAGTCTCTTGCTGATCAGGAAGTTTGGCCAGTGCGCCGATAGCTGCCGCAGTCTTCCTGATCTTCCAGTAACAGACAGCTCCGCTCACGCCAAAAAACAGAGCAGCTGCCACCAATATTCCAATAATCCACAAATCTTCCACGTCTTCGACAGACAGGACGGTCAGACACATTGGCTGCCACTGTCCCCACGAGTCCATGATGTATCCGACAGCATGCGTGTCAGAGGGGCAAACCGCTTCTCCTGGCCCGGTTCGCTTCGTGGAAAAAATCTTATCTATAGATGAAACAGCCCAATTTATTAAATCCATCGCAAATTGGTTCGAGTGAGCGCTGAAGAGTCACGGACGAGACAAAAAGCAAGCAGGAAGAGGAAAACTTAGGGAGGGTAGGAGCAAAAAGATATGCGACTTGCTCTGTCGAGAGGCGGAAGTGATATAAGATAGTGTAGATCTTCACTTTTAATCAACTCCTACTAAACTGGCGGGAAACAACCAACACCGCCTTATATATCCAATACCACATCCGGTCCTCTGGACCTTTCACAATAAAACATTCTGTAATGCCTTCGGTCCACTGGGTGTGAGTAGAGCCCCCTAGTGGTCCACCACACACGCCCCCCCAGAACACCCAGTAAGGTCCATCACTAGTCCCGCATTTTAGGTTTGATCAAACGACCAGAACGGCTGAACCTGGGCCCTGCAGAACCAGTCTGATGAAGCGGAGGGCTACGAGGAGGGTCTGCCGAAGATTCGGGCTCCAATGGACGTTGAGAGTCTCTGGAAGAAGGACCGCAGTCCGTTAGCAATGTGGATGGAGGTCTGCCCCTGCGAGGAGCCTGGGCCGTAACAACCTGATCATCTGACATAACATGAGCTGGTTTAAGCCTATCGATACAGACAGTCTCAGTACGACCCCCTAAATCTAAAAGGAAATGTTTCGGACCTGGTTGAAGAACCCGAAACGGTCCATCATACAAAGGCTGTAGTGGTGTCCTGTGTGCATTGTGTTTGACAAAAACAAATTTAGAGGACTCCAGACTCTTAGGGACAAACGACTGCGGTAAACAATGGTGTACCGGGCCGGGGACACGAAAAGGGGCCTCCTGAGGTGAAAAATGTAGCAACGGTGGGGCGAACTGTGGTGAGGGTACCTCAGGTAAAAACTCCCCGGGGACGCGCACAGGTTGACCGAAAACCAGTTCAGCCGGGGAAGAGCTCAGGTCCTCTTTGGTTGCGGTACGTAACCCCAACAAAACCCAGGGAAGACGGTCAATCCAGTTGTCACCGGTCAATGCAGCGCGAAGTGCGGCTTTCAATGACCTGTGAAACCGTTCACACAAACCATTAGCTTGGGGGTTGTAAGCGGTGGTCCTGTGAACGTTAGTCCCCAGACCCTTGGCCATGGTAGACCAAAGTTCAGAAACAAACTGCGGGCCCCTGTCCGATGTAATGTCTGAAGGGGGGCCAAAACGCGCCACCCAGGTAGACAAAAATGCCCGGGCCACCACTGCAGATGTCGTGGATGTCAGAGGAACCACCTCAGGCCACCTGGTGGTCCGGTCTATCATAGTCAGCAGATGAGTAAAACCTTGTGACGGAGGCAGAGGGCCTACCAGGTCTACGTGCACATGATCAAACCGCCGACCTGGGATGGAGAAGGGTTCCAAAGGTGCTTTGGTGTGTCTGTTAACCTTAGCACGCTGGCATGGGACACACGCTGCTGCCCACTCCTTAACCGCTTTACGCAGACCGGGCCAAACAAACTTTGCACTGACCAGTTTCACCGAGGCTCTAACACCTGGGTGAGAAAGGGAATGTAAGGAGTCAAAAACGCGGCGTCGCCATGAAACTGGAACCAGGGGGCGGGGCCTGCCAGTAGAAACATCACAGAGCAGGAGAGGACCGCCGTCATTCACCTGCCGTTCCTCCAACTCGAGGCCTGTGGGCCCGGACTGGAGCTCGAGTATTTCTGCGTCGCCACGTTGGTCCGCAGCCATAGCAGAAAAATCGATGCCAACGTATACGGGAGAGATCAGCACCCGAGAGAGACAGTCAGCCACCACGTTGGATTTTCCAGCCACATGCTGAATGTCTGTAGTAAATTCAGACACCGCTGCGAGGTGGCGTTGCTGGCGAGCAGACCAGGGGTCAGAAATTTTTGACATCGCAAACACCAAGGGTTTGTGGTCAACATATGCAGTGAACCGGCGGCCCTCCAGGAAAAACCTGAAATGGCGTGTGGCCAGGTAAAGCGCCAGCAACTCTCTGTCAAAAACACTGTATTTAAGCTCGTTGTCCCGCAGCGTACGGCTGAAAAATGCAAGCGGCTGCCAAACCCCGGAAACCTGCTGTTCTAACACAGCCCCCACCGCAACATCAGATGCGTCGGTTGTTAAAGCTATTTGCGCCGCTGGGGATGGATGGGCCAAAAGGGCAGCAGTGGCCAGTGCAGCTTTAGCATCACCAAATGCCTGTAGGCGTTCTGGTGTCCAGTCAACACTGTCGTTGGGCTTTTTCTTTTTCAGCGCTCCATAGAGCGGACGCAGCAGCTGTGCTGCCCTGGGGAGGAAACGGTTATAGAAGTTAACCATTCCCAAAAATTCTTGTAGCGCTTTAACAGACTGGGGCTGTGGGAAATCTGACACCGCCTGCACCTTGTTTGGTAATGGGACTGCACCACTTGCAGAAATGCGGTGGCCCAAAAAGTCAATGACTGGCAGCCCAAACTGGCATTTCGCTGTATTTACAATCAGGCCATGTGCTGCCAGGCGCTGAAAAACCTCACGGAGGTGGGACATGTGCTGTTCAGCCGAGCTGCTAGCCACCAGGACGTCATCCAGGTACACAAATACGAAAGACAGACCCCTTAGGACTGAATCCATCAACCGCTGAAATGTTTGTGCTGCACCTTTAAGACCAAAAGGCATGCGCAAAAACTCAAACAGGCCGAAAGGCGTGATAACAGCGGTCTTAGGGACATCCTCCACATGCACAGGAACCTGGTGGTACCCCCGTACTAAATCTACTTTAGAAAAAATGGAGGTCCCAGCCAGGTGCACTGAAAAATCCTGGATGTGGGGGATGGGATAACGATCGTTCTCTGTGATGTTATTAAGGCGGCGGAAATCCCCACATGGACGCCATTTGCCGTCTGCTTTGGGCACCATGTGCAGGGGGGAGGCCCACGGACTGTTTGAGCGTTGCACGATGCCTAAACGCTCCATGTTAGCAAACTCTTCCTGTGCTATTGCTAGCTTAGTAGCATCGAGGCGGCGTGCACGTGCGAACACCGGGGGGCCCGTTGTGGGAATATAATGTTCGACCCCATGTTTTGTGTTTGTGTTTGCAAAATCAGGAACAGTCAGCGAGGGGAATTCAGACAATAAACGCTGAAACACATTACCCGAAGCTAAAAAGTTAGCATGCATTAAAGGCCCAGCTCCTCGCGTCGCACAAGGCAGTGACGAAAAAGACACAGCGTCGATCAAACGCCTGTTAGCTACATCAACAAGGAGTCCATGAGCACAAAGAAAATCAGCCCCTAAAATAGGGACTGAGCTAGCAGCTACCACAAAGTTCCACTGGAAGTCCCGTTCATGGAAACGAACAGTCACCAACCTTTCGCCAAACGTCTTGATGGGATAGCCGTTAGCCGCGGTTAGCTGCGGCCCGCAGCCTTCTGCCAACCTGTCGGAGCCAGTCGGGGGAACGAGGCTCTTCTGCGAGCCAGAGTCCACCAGGAACCGCCTCCCCGACCTCGAGTCTTCGATGAAAAGCAGCCTTTCCTTGTCGCCAACGGCCGCGACTGCTAGCGGCCGCTGGCGTTCTCGTTTCCCTGCGGCTTGAAGCTGCACGGTGGGACGCATCGTCGTGCTTTGGCGCCAAAACGCTGGTGGTAGAAACAAAAGGTGGCTCCTGACCGCCTGCGGGTAGCGACTCCTGCTACGACCGATGGCTCGTCCGGCGCTGAGGGCGTTGCTTGAAGCTGAGGCGCTGCTGGAGATCCGGGGACCGCCGCCTGGACCGCGAAAGTCCTCGCAGCCAGCAGGATGCGGTCGGCTTCGCGGGCCAGCGAGCGGTAATCCTTCTGCTGCAGAAACGAGGAGTTGGCCAGGGCGGTGCGCACTGGAGCCGGGAGCCGGCGGAGGAAGAGGTGAAGGAAGAGAAATTCACAGTCTGCCGATCCCCTCAAAGACAACATGCCTTCCATGAGCTCAAGAGCTGTGCCGTCGCCCAAATCGGAGAGTGAAAAAAGTTTCTCAGCGCGCTCCGTGTCTGAGAGTGTGTAACGCTGCAGAAGGAGCTGTTTGAGGGCGTCGTATTTTCCTTGTGCAGGAGGGTCCTCGAGCAGGCTCATTACCCGCTGGGTGGACAATGGGTCCAGTGAAGCGACCACATGGTGGTATTTGGTGTCGTCTGCAGAGATCCCGCGAAGAGCGAACTGTGATTCAATGTGGGCGAACCACGACTGAGGTGCGTGCAGCCAGAAGTCCGGGATTTTAACGGCCACCGCAAAAGCGAGCGGGGCCGCCGGTGGAGGTTCCACAACCGCGGACAGTTGAAGAGAGCTGGCTTGACCTTCAGACGTCGTCATATTCAGTTCACGAGGTCACCAGTGAAGGAGGTGGTGAAGAGACGACACAGGAGACGGGATGTAGATCTTCACTTTTAATCAACTCCTACTAAACTGGCGGGAAACACCCAACACCGCCTTATATATCCAATACCACATCCGGTCCTCTGGACCTTTCACAATAAAACATTCTGTAATGCCTTTGGTCCACTGGGTGTGAGTAGAGCCCCCTAGTGGTCCACCACACTTGACCCTTCAGTAGTATCTAACTTCAGGCCTGTCTCCAGACTCCCATTTGTTTCTAAACTTCTAGAAAAAATAGTTGAGTCCCAGTTGAAGTGCTTCCTGGAGGATCACGCTATCCCCGAGCTATTCCAAACTGGCTTTAAATCTCCCCACAGCACTGAGACTGCCCTACTGAAGGTTTTTAACGACATCTTCCTCCACAGACAATGGTGATTCTGTGCTGCTTGTCCTATTGGACCTTACATCCGCTTTGGATACCATTAACCATGAGATCCTCATAGCTAGGTTGGAGCAGTGGGCATCACAGAGTCAGTCCTCAATTGGTTCAGATCCTACCTCGCTGACAGATCCTTTTGTGTTTCCATCAACAATTTTAGTTCTGCAGTGGCGGCACTTAAATGGGGGGTTCTGCAGGGGTCCATCCTGGGTCCTCTCCTATTCTCCTTATACCTACTGCCACTTGGTGCTATTTTCCAGAAACACAACATACCTTTCCACTTCTATGCCGATTACTGTCAAATTGACTTCCCCCTAAGAAACAATGGTACATGCTCTGTTCAACCTCTGCTTGACTGCCTGGGTGACATCAGGGACTGGATGGCTTTAAACTTCTTAAGTTTCAATGAAAAGAAGTCTGAAGTCATGTTGTTCCCTCTCAACAACACGATCACAAACCACTGCATCAACCTTTCATCTCTAGCCCTGTCATAAAAACAAAAAATCACAAATCTGGGAGGGATAATGGATCCTTCCATGAAACTCAACAGTCATGTAAACGTGATCGTTAAATCCTGTTTTTTCCAGCTGAGGCGACTGTCTAAGCTGAAGCCCATATTATCCAAAAATAACCTGGAGACAGTAATTCACGCATTTATCACATCTAGGCTTGATTACTGCAATTCACTCGTTTGGTATCAGTCAGACCACCATTACATCTGGAGACTCAGAGGAGCTGAGGAAGACCAGGAAAGAGCTGGTTGCTGGCATTAAGAGGGAAAAGGCCACATATGCACAGAGGATCGAGGGACAGTTCACCTCACAAGACCCACGGAGCATGTGGAAGGGCATCAAATGCATAACTGATTATAAAAGCAGGAGCAAACAGTGCCCCAAAGACCCATCTCTGCCTGATGCCCTCAACAAGTTTTATGCACGGTTTGAAGACCCAAATAGACCACCCAGCACCAGACTCACCTCATCATCAGAGGAAGAGCATCTCAGCGTGACCACAACAGAAGTGAGGAGTAGTCTCAGAAGGATCAACCCTCATAAAGCAACTGGACCGGACAACATCCCCGGGAAAGTTCTGAAGGAATGTGCGGACCAGCTCTGTGAGGTGCTGGCTGACATCTTCAACACCTCACTTGCTCTGGAGACAGTCCCCACCTGCCTGAAGACCGCCACCATCATCCCAGTCCCAAAAAGCTCCACAGTGACTGGTCTGAATGACTATCGGCCGGTGGCCCTCACCCCGATAGTTGCAAAATGCTTCGAAAAACTGGTCATGACCCACATCAAAACAACCGTCAACATCAACGAGGACCCTCATCAATATGCATACCGTGAGAACCGATCAACAGAGGACGCCATCTCCTCTTTGGTCCACACTGCTCTCACCCACCTGGATCAGAAGGACTCATACGTGCGCATGCTCTTTGTGGACTTCACATCTGCCTTCAACACCATGATCCCCCAAACTCTGATGGACAAACTATCCACACTTGGACTAAGCCCCTCCGTTTGTAACTGGGTACTAGACTTCTTAACAAACAGACCACAGTCAGTGAAGATCCACAACTTCTCCTCCTCCACCATAACCCTCAGCACTGGCTCTCCTCAAGGATGTGTGTTGAGCCCTCTTCTGTTCACTCTGCTCACATATGATTGTACAGCCACACATCCAGGCTGTCATATTGTTAAGTTTGCAGATGATACAGCGGTGGTGGGATGCATCACAAACAATGATGAGTCCAGCTACAGACAGGAGGTGGAACACCTGGAGAGCTGGTGCAAAGAGAATAACCTTCACATGAATGTGAAGAAGACAAAGGAGATGATTGTGGACTTCAGAAGGAACAAACAAACCCACACCCCACTGAACATAGGTGGATCAGTGGTGGAAGTGGTCTCCAGCTACAAATACTTGGGTGTACACTTGAATGATAACCTCAGCTGGAGCAACAACACCACCAGCCTGATCAAGAAAGGTCATCAGAGACTCTACTTCCTCAGACGGCTGAGACGAGCTGGTCTGAGCAGCCCAGTTCTCACCTCCTTCTACAGGTGTGCAGTGGAGAGCATCCTGTGCTCCAGCATCAACGTGTGGCATGGAGGCTGCACAGCTGCAGAAAGAAAAGCTTTGCAGAGAGTGGTGAAGGCTGCACAGAAGATGTTGGAGTCAGTCTCCCCACCATCACAGACATTTACACCTCCAGATGCAGGAAAAGAGCCACCTGCATCATGAAAGACCCCACTCACCCAGCACACACACTCTTTGCCCCACTCCCCTCAGGACGGAGGTTGAGGAGCATCAAATGTAGAACCACTAGACTGAGGAACAGCTTCTACCCTGAGGCTGTTAGACTCATGAATAAATAAATAATAAGAATAATCACTGTGAAATATCACATCATGCTGATGCTGATCTGTTTTCTTGTTGCTGTGTTCATCTGTGACCATCTGCTCATAAAGACTCATGTTCGTGCTGCTGTTTGTAATGACGTTTTTCTATTACTCTAGGGCTTAGTGTATTTCTAGTTGGATGTTTTTCTTAGTTCATATCCTAGATGTTATTACTGTTTTTCTCTTACATTTTGTTGTTGGATGGAACTGGGACCCTGTGTACATAATCTCATTTCATCACATGTACTACATGCGGTGCAAATGACAATAAAGACTCTGACATGACTACAACTGGTCCAGAACGCAGCAGCCCGGTTTTTAACCAGTACAGGCAAAAGAGAGCACATTACACCAGTCTTGGCCTCCCTGCACTGGCTACTGGTTCATCTTCGAATCCAGTTCAAAATTCTCCTGTATGTCCCACCACGTGCTCTGAGGTCAGCGGACCAGTTACAGTACTTCTAACAGTTCCAGGAACTCATCTTAAGCGCAGAGGTGACAGGACCTTCTCTGTAGCAGGCCCAAGACTCTGGAACAAGTTACCTCTGTTTGTCAGACAGGCCCCCTCCCTCTCAGTTTTCAAATACCGTTACTATTCTGTTGCTTTCAACACCAGATGATCCGTGTTTTGGTCGTTATATTTATTATCTACATTGTTTTTATGTCTATTTTTTGTACTTTGTTGTGTATGTTACCTGTTGTTTGTTTGTACAGCACTTTGGTTGGCCTTGTCGCTGTTTTAAGTGCTCTATAAATAAAATTGTTTGGTTTGGTTAGGTATGGTATGGAATTGGGACCCTGTGTACACAATTTCGTTCCACCACATGTACCACATGCAAATAACAATAAAGAAACCTTGACCTTGACCTTGATTATTATCATCATGATCATTATTATTATTATTACTATTATTATTATTATTATTATTATTATTAATCCATTATATTTACCTGCTTCTTCCTTTTGGGTCACGGGGGTCACTGGTGTCCATATCCAGCATTCACTGTGTGAGAGGCAGGGGACACCCATGACAGGTCTCCAGTCCATCACAGGGACACATAGAGACAAATGAGACAAACAGCCATTCACTCCTCACTCTCACCTAGAGACAATTTAGTTACCAATCAGCCTAACATGAATGTTTTTGGTCTGTGGGAGGAAACTGGAGTAAAGTACTCGGAGAAAACCCACACATGCATACAGAGAACATGCAAACTGCACCAGGAAAGGTGTTTCTTTTTCTTCTTCTTCTTCTTCTTCTTCTTCTTCTTCTTCTTCTCTATTATTATTATTATTATTAAGATATTTATGTGTTGTCCTGTTATGCATGGCCACGACTAAAAGTTAACATATAACAAAAGTGTAAATCTTTTAAACATCTGACATTATTTTACGTGAACTAAGTAAATGAACAAGATAAAATGTCCCTTCTGCCAACAGCCATTCATCCTATCAGCAGAGTGCAGTTTGTTAATATGTGAATTCCTGTACATGTTTAACTTCTAAACTTGTTTCACCATGAGACAAAGAGAAACTCTTCTTCTCACATCATTTTAGCTTCTTGCAAGAAAGAGCGAAGACAAATCACAGAGATGTCTTTCTTGCAGATCAGCTCCAGTGTACAGAAAATGAAGCAGCTGGAGTCTTCAGCCCTGGTCAGAAAAACAAACAAGATTCAAAACGAGCTCAGACAGGTAAAGGCAAATTACTAATGTGACTGACATGTTAGCAAAATTCTGATTTTATATACAGTATGCATAATTGAACATGCATCAGGATAGTATGTATTACTGTTTTTAACTCATCTGTTTACACTACAGGGAGTGGTAAAGCCCTATAAGGAGGTTATAAATGTCTGCTGGGGTGACCCTCACATGGCAGGTGTGAAACCTCTATCATTTGTCAGACAGGTAATGCATGATCCCCAAACAGACTCTGCAGAGTTGTTGACTTTGCTGTTTGTTTCGACAACAACAACAACAACAAAATCTTATTTTCTAACAGGTTCTTGCAGCATGTCTTTACCCTCAGCTTTTGGAGGGTGACAAACTGCTGGTGGATGTCAAACAGAGGGCTCAGAGACTGCTGAAGACGTGCGTTGGAGGGAGTGTAGGTAAGAAATAGTTAACTTGAAGCATTAAAAATGTTGATTTTTAGCTTTTTTTATTATTTTATTATCCCAATTGGGCAAAACACATTATAAAATTTGATTTTGGAGTCTTTAAACTGGAGAATATAGCTGCTTCTCTATAGTGTAAATGGGATATATGATCTGTTATACAATAGTTGCAAAAATGTGAGAATCCCCAGGACAGTATTTTGAGGAAAAACTTTTTAGACTATGATGTCTTTGGCAAAATTTTCAAGTAGGTTTCGGGTAGGGACAGTACAACTTCTTTAATGGTTTTAGTTAATAAAAAATAAAATAAAGGGCAGTGTTTCCACTGTCTACAACACAAGCTTAAAACATCAATAATCCATCCTGCTGTTTAATCAAAGTGATCAAGAAATTCTATGTTTAGTCATGGAATGTTACCCATTGCATTAAAAAGGTTATATTTTAATTTCATATGTTTACAAATCTTGCTTCAAAAAAGTATCAAGTTTTCAGAATGGACCTATATACATTTATTTATTTTATTTATTGTCTTGGAGCAGGTTATGTCCAGCATGAAAGCATCTGGTTCCCCCTTTGATATTGTATGTTCCCCCTCGACTCCTAAAGGAGGTCTTTCCTATTCTGGTACCCTCTATTCTATTGTCAATAGCAGTTTAACTTCAGGTGTGGTGCCAAAAACTTTTAAACATGCTGGTGTTCAACCTTTGCTGAAAAAAAACCTAACCTTGACCCCTCAGTGGTGTCCAACTTCCAACCTGTCTCCAGACTCCCATTTGTTTCAAAACTACTGCAGATAGTTGAGTCCCAGTTAAAATGTTTCCTAGAAGCTCACTCTATTTTAGAGGTTTTCCAATCTGACTTTAAATCTCTCCACAGCAATGAAATTACTCTAGTTTGGGTTTTTAATTACATTTTCATAGCAACAGATGCAGGTGATTCTATGACCTTACATCTGCTTTAGACACCATTAACTACGAGATCTTCATTTAGGCTGGAGCAGTGGGTGGGTGTCACAGGGTCAGTCCTTAAATGGTTTTAGATACTACCTATCTGACAGAACCTTTTGTGTCAACATGGGCAACTCTTCTGTGAGGGGTACCGCAGGGGTCCATCCTCGGTCCTCTTTTCTTTATACCTGCTGCCACTATAGGTGCTATTTTCTGTAAACATGACATAACCTTTCATTTCTATGCTGGTGACTGTCAAATCTACTTCCTTCTGAAGCACACCAGTGCACATTCCATTCAACCTCTTCTTGACTGCCTGGCCACCAGGGACTGGATGTCTTTAAATTTCTTAAGCTTAGTGAGAAGAAGACCGAAGTCATGTTGTTTCCTCCTAATGGCACAATCAAGAACAACGGAATCAACCTCTCCTATAGCCCTGTTAGAGAAACAAAGAGTCACAAATCTGGGAGTGATAATGGACCCTTACATGAAACAGTCATGTAAACACGATTGTTAAATTCTGTTTTTTCCAGCTGAGGTGACTCTAAACTGAAGCCCATATATACTGTCCAAAAATAACCTGGAATGCATGTATCACAGTAATACACGCATTCATAGCATCCAGGCTCGATTACTGCAATGCACTTCTGTTTGGAATCAAACCTCCATTGCAAGACTACAACTGGTCTAAAATGCCCGATTTTTAACTGGTACTGTACAGGCAAAAGAGCACACCAGTTTTGTCTCCCTGCACTGGCTCCTGGTACACTTTCAAATTCAGTTCAAAATCCTTTTGTACATTTTTAAAGCACTGAACAGTTCTGCCCCCTCTTATCTCACTGATCTGCTGCAGCCATATGTCCCACAGCGCTCTCTGAGGTCATTGAATCATGCTTCTTTCAGTTCCAGGGATCCGTCATAAGCTCAGAGGTGACAGGGCTTTCTCTGTTGCAGGTCCAAGACTGTGGAATGAGTTACCTGTACATGTCAGGCAGCCCCCTTCTCTCAGTCTCACTTAAAAACTCACTTTTAGCTTTTGACACTGTGTGATTTGTTCTTAATCTGCCTGCATTCTACAGTGTTAGCCATTTAGTTATCTTCTTCCATTCATATTTATATTTTATGGTTTGCTGTGCGCTTGGCTTGTTTGTTCTACTGTACAGCACTTTGGTTAGCCGTGTTGCTGTTTTAAGTGCTCTGTAAATAAAGTGGTATGGTATGGTAGTAAGCAATTTTATGAACAGTTTAGAAATTTACCTTTTGCAGAAAGTGGTCTCTAAATTTTCTATTCTAGATGAGGGTCAGTGGGCTAAAATGAACAATTGTTTTTATTCTGACGTTTGTTCAGAGCGTTTTTTCTTCTTCAGGTTCATACACTTCCACTGCAGGTATTCCAGAGATAGTTCAGAGAGTGTGTGAGTTCATACAGAAACGAGACGGTGGTGTTCCATCTTACCCTGAAAACATATACATCAGCCCCGGCTCCCAGTGGTCGCTCGCGGTAACATTACTGACACTCAGCCTAAAGCCTTTTCCTCCTGTTGTGTATCCACTTAACCCATTTTTTACTGAACTCGTTAGAAAATTCTGAACATCTTGGTGAATCCTGAGGCTTCACCCAGAACCGGAATACTGACTCCAGTGCCATGCCACACCACCACGGTTTTGTCCATAACGGGGATGGGGGCAGTTGCCATTCCTTACCACCTGAACGAGGAGCAGGGCTGGACCCTGCAGGTGGAGGAGCTACAGAGAGCTCTAGAGGCCGCAAAGGGACTCTGTAACCCTGTTGCTTTGTATGTTATCAACCCAGGAAACCCAACAGGTATAGCACAATCCAGTCAGCCTCAGTGGGGAATTTTTGTATTTTAAAAATGACCATTTTGTATTTTGTTTACACTATGTTACCATACAGGTCACGTTCAGAGCAGAAAGTCAATGGAAGAAGTGATCCACTTCATTTCAGAGAAGAAGCTCTTTCTTCTTGCTGATGAGGTGAACGCCTCAGAGTTTTACCTTTTATCTAAACATGCCATGAACCAATGTTTTTTTGTGTGTGTGGTAATCCTCCTCAGGTGTATCAGGACTGTGTTTATGGGGAAAACGTTGAGTTTGTCTCCTATAAAAGGGTTCTGGCTGAGTTGGGGCCTCCTCTGTCAGACACTGTGGAACTGGCATCCTTCCACTCAGCATCCAAAGGCTTCATGGGGGAGTGAGTTTTGTCTGAGCTGTGTTACCTAAAGAACTGCTTTTGAGGCAAAATAATTTGTTCAAGGCGGCAGTAATGATGTGATGCCACGAGCTTGCAAACAATTCAATGTGAACGTCCCACCAGGTGTGGTCTACGTGCTGGTTATGTCGAGCTTGTAAACGTCGACCCTGCGGTTATGAAATGCATCTACACGTTTTTCTCCACCGACTCCTGCGCGCCCGTGTTGGGTCAGATCGCCCTGGAGGTGATGGTGAACCCTCCACAGCCAGGAGACCCCTCATATCCGGTTTATAACAAGGTGAGACATGATAGTTTTCCAACAATGTTCAGTCAGGTCATCTGGATGGTTTCATTTTTTTGTGCCGAGACGTTTCACCCTCCATCCAAAGGGCTTCATCAATATGAGGAAACACCAAACAAAACTGATTCTCCACCAACAGCTTACTCCAAAGAGGAAGAGAAACAGTTATGTTGGTGCTAAGATGGCCTCTGGAGCACACCCTCTACTCCGGTGCCCGCCCTATTCCTCATCGACCGCCATGTCAAACTGGTTCATAACACCAAAGTCTCAGCGCAAACGTCTCAGCACAAAAAAAGAAACCATCCAGATGACCTGACTGAACATTGTTGGATTTTATACCTGCATTATTGAGCATGCACTTTGGAGATAGTCTTGTTGCCACATTGTCCTTAGCTTGTAAATGAGCAACTGAATTAGCAAATGTTTCAAGTCGGTTCCATTTGTTCAGGAGACGCAGCACATCAAGACCACCTTGAAGCAAAATGCAAGGAGAATCTTGGAGGTTATAAACAGCTTGCAGGATTTCAGCTGCCAACCAGTGGAAGGAGCGTTTGCATTCCCCAGAATTTATCTTCCACGCAAGGCCATCCAGAGAGCCAAGGTTTCACAATGAAGCACACATAAATGAGATGAGTAGGATATTAAATGTTTTAAGACAAGATGTGTTTGAATATTTAGGAAGTGGGAATGCAACCAGACACTTATTACTGTACAAGACTACTGGAGGAGGCAGGAGTGTTGATCAGTCCTGGTTGTGAGTTTGGACAAAAACAGGGCACATATCACATCAGGTAAGGCTCAAGATCTGCTCTAAAAGAATGACCGACAATCTACAGGTACGAGAAAAATATTTACAAAGATGTAGTTTTAAATAATTTAAATGTGCAGAAGTTTGGCTAACTTTTTGTTTTTGCTTCTGCAGATTATTCATCATGACCCCTCAGGACACAATGGTGGAATTACTGAAACGCTTGAGCAGCTTTCATGTAAAGTTTATCAAGGAGTTTTCTTAAAATATAAAAAAAAGGAATAAAAACAGCTCCAAAGCAGAAAAAAAACCAAAAAAACAGTTATCTTGTTAGCCAGTGTTTATTTCAATAAATGACATTTGGAATCTATTTCAGTGGCATTTGTTTTTACTCAGTCAACAATTAAACACTGCTTTTCAAAAAGCAATTACCAGTAACCATTCAGTTAATGAAAAACAAAGTCCAAAATCCATAGGATTCCACCCCCCACCCCCCAAAAACTCTAAATGGAGTTTATAATTTACAAAGAAAAAGCAGAGTTCACTTTGGACTTCAGCCCGACAGATTAAATTTAGATCAGAACATTAGCAGACTACTTGACATAAAGTACTTTGAAACAGAAAATATATATATTTTTCTGGATCAGCCAAGTGATCCATAAAATTGCAGCCTAGTTTTATTTTCAGTCCACCTCAAGTTCTATGCTGCGTTTCTGAAAAAGAGGGCTCGACTCTGTACCGTTGAGCAGCTCTACCAGTAAGGATATGAGCTTTCCATCCTGAGTGATCTTTGAGCGGAGGGGATCGTTCAGGTTTCGGTGCAGCATGGTCTGAATGGCGGTGCGTAGCTCCCAAAGCAGCTCCCACGTCTCCACCGACAGCTCGCAGCGCACCAGGGAGCGTCCAGGAAACGATACCACCACCGCGTCGCCGTTAACTGAGACACAAGACACAGAAACTATTCCGGCGTCACTCTCACAACCCCTCCCACAAACACTTCAGAGTCCATCTGGACTGCTGCAGACACACTACCTGTCTCTGTGATGTCACAGTCTGTGAGGAGCAGCAGGGCGAGTGGGTGGACTACAGAGGAGTCCCTGACGAAAACATTTCCATTAGACTTGACCGCACTAAAAAAGGTCAGCCACCGACTGGGCAGGTTCGCTTCTCCCCTGCAGCACAAAGAAAGACCAGAGCTCACGTGCACGTTATGCAGGTCAGAAGAGAAACATTGCAGAAGAGCGTTTTTAAACCTGTTAACTGAAGAGCGATGAAGCAACACCGACCCGCTGGCCGTGCGGAGAACTACATCGTTGGGACGAAAGCGCCCACCTTTGGTCACAATACCTTTCTTTGCCTAAAAAAAAAAAACATTGAGAAACATCAAAAAAATAAATCTAAAAAATAAAAAAGCAAATAAAAACAGTCATTTAAAAACAAAGAGCTTTAACTCACTTTTCTCTATTTCACATAATAAATTGACAACTAACTTTTTTTTTTTGGTATGTTATTTTTTTTGCCAAGGCAGAAAAAATAAACAGCAAAAAAAAAAAAAAAAATCAAAGGAGGTTGCCATGTACCTGAATGAGGTTCGGATACAGTCCAGCTAGCAGCACGGCTTTCAGCAGCTCATCCTGGTCGCTGTGCTCATTGTAGAGAGAAGTGTGACGCTGGCACTCGTACGCCTCAGAAACCAGCCCTGCTTCCTGCATGTTGTTACTGAACTGAGAAATGAGGCCTGCAAACAAGAAAAGACCAGGGCTCATCCTACAACTGTACTAAAAAAGGGTTTTTAAGTTGACACTGCTTTGTTTAAATGTGTGTGTGTGTGTGTGTGTGTGTGTGTGAGGGGGAGAATCAAAACTAACCATTGATGAATCGGAGACTGGGTTTAGACAGAGCATAGTCTTCCACATAGTTATCTCTGTCTTCTCGGTCTCCCTCCTTCTGGGCTGTCCTCCAGCCCAGCACAGCTCTACTGAACACCAGATAGTCACTGCAGCTGGAGCCACTCAGGGCCTCCTTGGCCTGGACACACAGAGCACAGAAGAGTGAATGTTTAGGGAAGACGAAACTTAAGAATTCCAGTCCAGTAAAAAAAAAAAAATTTTTAGAGCCGCTGCTGTCAGCTGAAGTCATTTGGCACATAAATACTGTATATATAAAAAGCCTGATGTGATAAAAATAAATGTACTTAAAATATCTATTTAAAAAAATAAAAAAGTCTTAACCCCCCGCCCCATCTCACCTTCTTGACAAGGGCCCTGTTGTGCAGGCGGTTGTGGAATGGGTCTCTGGTGAGACAGGCAGTTACTGACAATATGGGCAGAACACACCTGAACATGGCACTCAGAACCAGCGCTTTGCCCAGCCGAGGATCACATGACATGCAGGCAACCCGCTTGCCTAAAGGCGTCAGGGTCTCCGTGTTGTCCAGAACACCTGTTAAACAGAACATTGTAGTAAATTTATTGCTAGAAAAAATAAAATAAATTAACATGCAGTAACTGATGGGATCACGTTTGTTAGTCACGTACCTATCTGTTGAAGATTTCTGACAGCATCCCTCACCGCTTCCTGCTCCGGACTTTCCAGCACTTGAGACAAGAAATCTACAGCCTGTATAATAAATAAATGAAATAAATGTCACATTTTTGTCATCTGTGTATGTTTCCCATACAAGACGAAATTCGTCTCTGACATTTAACCCAACCACCACCAGGTGGTGCAGTGGGCAGCCATAGAAAGCGCCCGGGGAGCTGGGGAAATAGGTGTGCACTCATAAGCCGTTTTCGCATTGGCCAGCCCTCCCCGGCTCTCCCAGCTTCTAACCCGGGTTCGGCGTCTTCGCATTTACCTTTTCCGCCCGGGATCCACCCTTGTTCTGGAACCATCTTCACCGTGGTTCTATCGGGCCCGGCCCCACGGACCCAGTTTCACGTCATGTACTGCTCACATTTGATTCGTTGTTTGCAGCAGGGGCGGGACTCATTCAAACAACCTCAGCGCGAGGGTTGAATTTCATTCAAATTTAACTACAGAAACGAGAAACCCCTAAAACAATTGTTAGCTGAATTAGTTTTTCTGAGTTAAATTTTTGTTAATAACTGATCACAAATCAGCTTATGTTACAACGTAAATAACAACGAAGCGCGGACCCATTTCCGCCTTTCAGCGCGACTTGAATGTCATTAAACAATAACTAAAACAATAACTAATATTGTCTAACTGTTGCGCGCAGCCAGGGTTTTAAAATATAACTAATAATCTCTAACTTCTACGTGCAGCTAAAATGTTAAGAGGAGTGATTCCTATATGGGTAAGGTGGACACCTGAAAATCCAGTCCGCTGTTTAGCTCAAAGCGTTAGAGCACTGTTGTTTTGACCAGGAGAAGCGGGTTCGCTTCCCGCCTGGGACAAAGTTATTTTACTTTTTTTTTTTATATTCACATTTTCTTTTAAATAAAAAGGAGTTTGTTTGGTTAACAAACTCCTTTTTATTTACTCCAATAAAAAAAAAAAAGTAAAATAACTTTGTCCCAGGCGGGAAGCGAACCCGCTTCTCCGGGTCAAAACAACAGTGCTCTAACGCTTTGAGCTAAACAGCGGACTGGATTTTCAGGTGTCCACCTTACCCATATAGGAATCACTCCTCTTAACATTTTAGCTGCACGTAGAAGTTAGAGATTATTAGTTATATTTTAAAACCCTGGCTGCGCGCAACAGTTAGACAATATTAGTTATTGTTTAATGACATTCAGGTCGCGCGGAAAGGCGGAAATGGGTGTGCGCTTCGTGTTATTTACGTTGTAACATAAGCTGATTTGTGATCAGTTATTAACAAAAATTTAACTCAGAAACACTAATATATATATATATCCAGCTAACAATTTTTTTTTAGCGGAGTCTCCTCTCTTAAAACACGAACACTCCACCCACGTGAAGAGAGCACCCCACCCACTTCCAGAGAACTGCCCACCCACTTCAAGGCGGCTCTGCGGCAAATGCGTAATGAACGCGGGTGGCCCAGAGCCACCCAGGGGCGGCCCGGGCCATTGAGGGCTGGCAAATGCGAAAACGGCTATAGACACCCCAAGGTGTGTAGTGGCCGGGGTTCGAACCTGGGTCCTCCGGGTCCCAAGTCGGCAGCCCTGCCTCTACACCATCTTACCAATTACTATTAAATAAGACATAAAAAGAGGGGGAGAAAAATGAGTTACTCTCATAAAATACCTTGCAGTTAGGACTGTGTATTTTTGCCTGCAGTACTAAACTCTCCAGCGGGGTGCGCAGGATCTCAGGAACAGGAAAGGGAGTCATCAAATCCAGCTGCTTTTTTGGAAATAGGTGGTACGACTGTCCTGGCTGACAACGTCCTGCTCTCCCCTTTCTTTGAGTGACGTTAGAACGAGATATCCAAACTGTGTCCAGGCAGGAAACCTGAAAAACCAAGATGATTTAGTTCTATCTATAGATTCATTTGCTCACAGATTTTGCGCAAGTTCATTGAAAAGCAACCTTTGTACGCGAGTCATAGTTTTGTTCCTTGTGAGTGCCTGCATCCACCACATGAACAATGTCGTCTATTGTAATGGAGGTCTCAGCAATGTTAGTGGCGAGCACGATCTTCCTCTGGCCCGCAGGGGGACGCTGGAACACGGTCTGCTGGTCGGCCACCGATAAGCTGGAATGCACTGGAATTCAAATGGAGGCCGTTATAAACCACTGCAGCTGCAGGAGACAATTCCAGATCAGCTTTTTTTCCATATTTTCTTACATGGCAGGATCATGTGCGAGCCTGAGGAAAAGCGGCGTTTTACTTCAAGTTTGTCTTGAACTGCTCTGATGTCCTGCCATCCGGGGAGGAAACACAGCACCGCACCTGTAGAATGAACGGAAATGAAACATGACAGAAGCTCAGTTTGTAAAAGCCTTTAAAAAAAACACCGAACGAACAAACAAACACAGACATTATGGTTTAAGAGAGAGTGTCAAGATACTGTACCTGGCTCTCCGTGTTTGTCAATGTGCTCTATAACGTCAGCTATTAAATCAACATCTGGTGAGGCCTCATCCATTCCCTCCTTCAACAAGATCAGATACAAAGTCATGAGACAAAATTAAACATACAGCTAATACAGTACACTCAAATGGAACAATAAACAAGTGGCTCATTGAATGAAAAGTGAACATTATTTGTATATTTTCACCTGTTTATTCATCTCCATTTTAAATTCGCCTAAAGGTGCGCGTCCCATTTCCCTCAGCACATCCTCCAGGTATTTGTCTTTTACCGGGTGCATAAATCCTGGCACCTTTACAATGGGACAGCCTCCAAAGTACTCAGAAAGCCTGTGGTTGTCCCCAGTGGCACTCATGAGCACAACTCGTAAGTCAGGATTCTCCTGTAAGCTGGAGCGCAGCAAGGCCAGCAGCAGGTCTGTGTTGATGTCCCTCTCGTGGACCTCATCCACCACAATGTGACTGATTCCTTTCAGGGTTGGGTTCGACTGCAACTTCTTCAGCAGGACGCCAACCGTGAGGAACAGCATGGATCCTCCACTCTGCTCTGGGGGCTGACTCTCAAGTCTTACCTAAGTATAGAGAAGAATCAGTGCATTAACATTTACGGTATCTTCTGGTGTACAGGTCGCACCTGTGTATAGGTCGCATTGTCCAATTATCACCAATAGATTGGAAAAATCCCTTGATAGGTCGCACCTATGTTTAGCTCTGCTGCAAATGTCTGCCACAGGAGCGCACAGCAAGGCTTTTAAGAAGATTAACACTTAAAAACAATTATTTGTTAGATAAAAATTATAGCAAATGTGTCTGAGCTGATATGCCACTTTTTGCCTCTATAACAACATCAACTACTACCTCATACATATACTGTGTACATTAACTCATACGCTGCTTTGCCACTTTGCAAATGTCAATGCTAGAAACCTTTAGTTTATTTTAGTTATACTTTTTATACTCTTTTTTATACTAGTATGC
Source organism: Garcialebias charrua (assembly GCA_038048925.1). Taxonomy (NCBI): domain Eukaryota; kingdom Metazoa; phylum Chordata; class Actinopteri; order Cyprinodontiformes; family Rivulidae; genus Garcialebias; species Garcialebias charrua. The sequence continues at coordinate 22,800 of JBBPBX010015637.1, read as the reverse complement.
AAAAACTCAGGACAGTATTATGTTCATTAAATGTTTAATGTTTTAGTTTTAGAGTTGGTGTAAATTTTCATACTCTTATACCACTATGCAAAAACTCAGGACAGTGTTAGTTTTACTATTTTATGCTTATGTCTATTATTATATGTTTCAGTGTTTCAATGTTTAGATGTTTACTGTTGCACCGAGGGACTGAGAGAAACGCAATTTCGGTCCTGTGTATGTCCTGTACAGTACATATTGCAGATCTGACAATAAAGTTGACTTTGACTTTGAAACTTTTCCTTAATAAATGAACGTAATTGTGAAATGAGCTGGATTTTAAAAAATTGTTTAACCGAAAGTGATAACAAGCCATATACTGTATAGGTTGCACCGGTGTATAGGTCGCAGGCCTTGAGAAAAACCATAAAAAGGTGCGACCTATACACTGGAAAATACGGTAGTCATAATTATTGCTTTCGTTTTACCTCAACATATTTGACTAGATGCTTCAAATGCTTTTAAAAAGCTAAAAATCAATAGCATAACTTTTAGTCAAGTTAGAAGGAAAAGCTGAGCTAAATAATTCTTCATAAAGTACTACGTTCCAAATATCTAATCTCCAAGAAAGCCAATTTTTTCCATTTACTTGAAACTTGGGCTAAAACACAAAAATTCAAAAACATATACCGTATTTTCTGGAATATAGGTCGCACCTGAATATAGGTCGCACCTATGTCAAAATGTGGACCGTGTTCAGCTCTGCTGCAAATGTCTCTTCCACAGGAGCGCACAGCAAGGCTTTTAAGAAGATTAACACTTAAAAACAATTATTTGTTTGATAAAAATTATAGCAAATATGTGTCTGAGCTGAACTTTTCTTTAATAAATGAATAATTTTAGCAGGATAAACACCTAAAAAATATATATTAGCTGACATTATTGTAAGAGTGTGTCTCAGTTTAATTTTTGTTAATAAATTATTACAAATCAGCTTATTTTATAAAAAGCCATAAATAGGTCGCACCTGAATATAGGTCGCAGGGCATGCAAAAATGATAAAAAGCTGCGACCTATATTCCGGAAAATACGGTAATCTCTTCAAGTTGTAAACAGATTTTTTTTTTTAAAGCAGACAAATCTTCAAATTACACATGATTTCCGCTCTAATTGACATCACATCAACTGTAATCCATCAACTTGTTTTCACCTGATATCCCACGTGGTGTTTAAGCTGTGGACCCATCTCGTGAGCGACACGGTGAGCCACAGACACAGCACTGATTCGGCGGGGCTGGGTCACCAGGACGTTGCACTCAGCACCCTCCCCACCTAGTACACGGTCCTCCAGCAGGAACCGTGGGATACGCGTTGTTTTTCCACATCCCGTCTCGCCTGCGATGACAACCACCCGAGAAGAGCGCACAGCCGAGACTACATGCTGACGGTGAGCATCAACTGGCAGCTCCACGCTTAGTCCAGGCTTTGAGTTCTCCCACTCCTGTTGCAGATGGAGGCTGTGCGTCTGAGCCTGTTGCTTGGACAGAGCGCTGTATGGTCTGCCAGTAATAGCATCTGTTACAAAGTCCTCCTCCTCTTCATCATCATCCTGGTTCACAGACTGTTGTCCCCTTTCCTCTTCTTCCTCCCATAGTTTCTGTACTTCAGTTGCCACTGGGTACTGAGGGGGGAAAAGGCTTTGTTGAGTTATTGGTTTAATGATGAAATCTATAGCCCAAGTAATAATTTCTAGCATAAAAATGTATCCAAACAGACGAGACAAAATATGAGCCTTAATGGTGAACATGAGTGTTTGGCTTACAAACATGAGCCTATAAATGTTGTCCAGTATTAGACATATGGAAAGAGGACTAACCTGCTCAAGATACGCTCTCATTTTTTGCTCCAGATATTCTGGGATTTCCAGTGGAAGTGGACGTCTCTCCCTCTCCCCAGCCTCCCGTACCCTCTCGCGATGGTACTTGGCATGAGTCAGTGGGTTGTTGTCGTTATCCAGAAGCTCAAGCTCCTGCATCAAGCAGCATGAAAACAGCTTTTTAACATATCTAAAAAAAGCTAAGTCTGGTCCTCTGGACATTCAAAAAACAAAACAAAGCTTTGTTTTGTTTTTTGAATGTCCAGAGGACCAGACTTAGCTTATTTTTCTACCTGGATTATTGAGCATGCATCAGGATATACTTTAACATAGTTATGACGAGTAGGGGAAAGCACATCCATTCACCAAAGCTCTGCTCACCTTCAACTTCATGCAAGCAAGTGCTGCAACTTTTTTTTCTGCCATCGCTCGCCTGGTTGCCATCGCCGTGAACGTCATCTTCTCAGGCCAAAGCATGGTCAGCTCACACCTCTTTGGCTTACCGGTACCTCCTACTGTTTTGTACTGCAGCAACTCCTGCAGAAATATATTACAGAGTAGCTGAAGAACTGCTGACATTTTTAAGTCGGACGCAATAAACATAGAGAAAAGGAAATGCATCTACTAACGCTAATTCTGTTGGATGACGTGGCCACCTGGAGGACCCTCGCGAGGACAGATTTGGGCTGTGGAAACAGAGCAAGAGCTTCAGAGACATCAGGGGAGTCTTCGGGATGCGAGCGTTTAGCTGCCCTGACTGCATTGTCTGCCCAGTTGTCGTCCTCATCACGAAGAAGAGGATTTAGATGTGCATTCTTCCCGCCAGCTTTTCTCTCGGGCAGCTGATTATTCGGACCAATCACACCCATTTCCTGTGCAACAATTTAGAAACATAAACTAAAATTCAAGACTGGCGAGATAAAATCCAAGTAGGTGATAAATGCTAAAGTGTCTTACCCGGAGTCTGTGGCAGGCAGCGGCAGCAGCTAATCGCTCTGCATTGATCTTCTTGGATGCATATCCCCGCTCTACTATCTTGCATGGCCACTGCAACGTGACAGTAGCCTCCTGCAGAAACACAAAGACGAACTCAAGCACAGAAAGATGCGACGCCCTGCCAGGATGATGCAAACTGCTCTGACCTTGACACCAGCTTGTTCCGTGCAGCTATACTGGACGAACTGGGACACTTCGCACAGTCCAAGTGAGCGAGAAATGGTGCTGTTCAAGAAGCATTTAGGGTCTGGAAACTCCTTCAGGAGGTCGACCTTATCTGATTATAAAACCAGAAGTCAGACACCAAAACAACAAAGTGTATTAGTCGCTCTAACCAAATGAATAAACACTGACAAGACTATTGGAAACATAAACTTTAAATATAATTTCCATGATGAACGTCCTTGAGGTTTGACGTCACCGACGGTTCGCTGTTAGCTAACCTTAGCTAGCCGGTATACTTCACTCACCTTGTTGATTCTGTAAACACGTCGCGCTTTGTTCGTGTAAGTTTTGATGTTTTGTTCTGAACCATCGCATATCTCCTCTCCAATTTGATGCTGTTTGTCCTCCTGCATGACCACATTTGGTTAAACGACATAGAGCCCGCAGTCGCACGAGTAAATGCCCGGGTAGCGCCATCTTTAAACTACAAATTCTTCTTCTGCGTCGCGGTGCTGCGGGAAGTGAAAACAGAAGTCGCAGCGCCCCGTCAGGATAGAATAAATAATGCAAGTTTATAAATATTTTGTTTGCAACATAGACATTTCTGAAAATTCATAACCGAAAATAAATGAGACAAATTAATATAAATTTGCTAAGCAACCCTTAATTTGTTATTTGGTATTTTAGACATGTTAAAGTTTTTGTGAGAAAGAGACTAGTAGAAGCCTCTGTTGTTTTGTGACTGAGATAATTTTTATCTTCTGCAGGTTTATTTTTTATTATTTTTGCACCTGTTTACCTACACCTATCTATTTTACACAGTTTTGAGTTTCCCATTAGCAACATGCTGAATTTGAGTGAAATATAATTAATCTGCTTAAATGAACAAACCACTTTTAAAAGAAAAAAAGAAAAGAAATTACTTTTATCACATTTTAAACATGTGTTTTCAATATTAAAAAGTGCCATGGTTTTAAAATGTGAAAATAAAAATAAATAAA
>JBBPBX010015637.1:0-11558 GCA_038048925.1 Garcialebias charrua | reverse complement strand
TATATATATATACACAGGTGACCCCTACCTACGACTCCATCGACCTACGGCGTCCCGGACCTACGAACGTATCATATTTAATAAAAATATGACATTACTGTATTAAAAAAAAAAAAAATAAATTGTGTTTAAATGTTCTTAATTTCATGTGTACAGCACTTTGTTGCAGCTGTGGTTGTTTTAAAGGCTTTATAAATAATAATTATGATAAAAATGATCATTTCTGATCATTTTTGTCATGATTGCGCAATAATTGTGCATGATTGCGCAATAATTGTGCAACTTCCGGTCATAACAGGAAGAAGGTCTTCAGTCACCGGAGGGCGGCCATCTTAGGTCAGTCACGGCTACAGCAGACGGGTTTTGGAAGACTGGTTGATCAAGATCACCTCATATGGATTAATTACTATCTGGAATCGCTCTGTGAGCTCTATGGACGTCTCAGACTGGAGCAGCAGCTGCAGATTGATCGCCGATAGCGCCGCACCGTCCCTCCAACACCAGGTCATGGCCTGGCTAGCAGAAGCTAACACAGGCCTCGAGAGCTAACACAGGCCTCGAGCAGCTCCCGTGGTTTGCTCCCGGCCGCCGCGCTGCTCTGCCCGACAACAACAACGCATGGCAACCTAAGATGTCGGCTTTGACCATCTCAAAGTAAGAAAATATATTTTTATTTATTCTGTAAATGTGAATAGCAATGTTTAACATTACAGTACACTACTGTACATGCTTAAATGTGTGCGCGCGCTCCGTTAGCATGATAAATAAAGGTTGAATGAATGAATGAATGAATAATTTTTTTTAAATAATTTTCACCCCCTACCTACGGCAGAATCGAGCTGCGAACCGTTCTTAGGTCCCGATCTCGTTCGTAACACGGGGGTTCCCTGTATATATATATACGTACATGTCTGTATAGTTGTTTTTTTCTTAGAGAATTATGATGAACAACACCTTCTCTAGCATATCCCTAGGAGCAGAACAGACAGCCTACATTTTTTAATAATCTTGACAAAAAGTCAGCCACTGAAATCAATAAGTGGTGCTTGACCCCATGCACGAATAAGGAAAAAATAAACAACATGTACTGTTTTACATTAATAGAACAGGTTAAGCTGCACAACTTGTCCAGATGACATGATTTAACCTTTTTTTGTTTTTATCTACCTGGATGATTGAGCTTACAAACCTTTTTATTTTACTTTATTTGCACTTATGTTTACCGGTATACACTTTGGAGGTACAGTACACACTGCTTCTGCCACCTGGAAAAGGGAGGAGAACTCCCAGGATCTGTCTGGAACTGCCTGCAAATAAACCTGTTAGATAATTCAGTTCTTTTGGACAAGCAAGAGATGACACAGGTGGTTGTGTTTCTGCTGGTTGTCACCACTGGTAAGTTCACAAAAACAGTTAACAATTCCTAAATAAATTTTAAAAAGCTGGTGGTTTTGACTGAATCACAGTCTCTTTACACTTTAGATATCACTTTAACTTTCTTGTCTTGTTTTGTCCCTCACTGTGTTAAGTGTCTGGGTGTGGCATGCCCAGCTATGGGCCGGACACCAGCCGTGTGGTGAACGGGGAAGAAGCCCGTCCATACAGCTGGCCATGGCAGGTCAGAGCAGAAAACAATTTATTTTAATTTATTGCACAGGGTGTTATTGTTACCGACATCATCCAGTGAAATTGTCAGGCCACCATACATTAACTGAAAGCATGCTTCTAAAAAAAAAATCTACATTATGTTCAATTATAATTCCTTTCATTTTCTCCTATATTTTAGGTTTCTTTGGAGTCTTTCTATCCCACATGTGGAGGAACACTTATTGCTCCTAACTGGGTCTTAACTGCAGCCCACTGCATCACGTAAGAAAACGGGTTTTTGGTAACGTTTCAATCTGAGAGAAAAGGAACTTATGTATCTGAATTGTTTTGAGAATTTCCCAGAAAGCAGGACAAAACTGCCTTTGCTGTGCAAAGTTAAAAAAAAGAAGGTAGTAATAGCCTTTTTTTTTGTTATAGATTTACAACAAAAATGTTTAGGTCTCTTTTTAAAATATGAAAACTGCAGATTTATTATTATTTTTTTACAATGGTGCTCACACTTGATAAGTCAATCACTGATAAGCATAACTTGGCTTCTTCTTCTAGTCTTTTCCCACTGGAAGCCATGCAACTTCTTTCACACTCATTTTCTCCACTTGGGATGAATTTGTTTGACAGAATAGATGAAATGTGTTGTTCATTTGAAATTACACATACTGTACTTAACTGCTTGTAAAGGACCTGTTGTGATTTTATTATATTTATGAAATCCTTAAAATGTAAAGTGTACTTTAAAACAAACAAACAAAAACATACATATATATATATTTTTTTTAATGTCCGAACCAGATTCCACACATACAGGGTGGTTCTTGCAGAACATGACATGAACAAAGAAGAGGGACCTGAACAATCCATCATGGTGGAGAAAATGTTCATCCATCCTAAATGGAACGACAACTGTGTTTCCTGTGGGTGAGTTGTTCTTTTGGAGTCTGTTAAGCAGAATAAGAAACTATGGGGAAAATACATTGTTTGCAAATATGAATTGAAACTGTAGAAGAAAAAGCTGAAGACTGAAAGCATTCCGTCACTGACAAAGTGGATTAATGGTTTTGTTGTACTTTGCAGGAATGATATCGCTCTACTTCAATTGGAGAAGAGTGCTGTTGTCAACGATAAGGTTCAGCCAGCCTGTCTGCCACAGCATGGGGCCTCTCTAAGCCACAACCAGCCCTGTTACATCACCGGCTGGGGTCGTCTCTACTGTAAGAGCAGCTGCTGATCATCACTTAATGTGAAACAAGCAATCATTCTGAGATTAATTAAATACTATCTTCGTAAAGTTAATGAGGTGTTTACTCTGCAGCTGGTGGCCCTCGGGCAGCGGCACTCCAGCAGGCGCTGCTTCCTGTGGTGGATTACAGCGTCTGCAGTCAAAGCGACTGGTGGGGCAGTTCTGTTAAAACAACAATGGTCTGTGCAGGAGGAGACAGCAAGTCAGCATGCCACGTAAGACACGACCACAGACCATCATATTACAAACCGGATTCCAAAAAAGTAAACAAATTGTGAAAGAAAAAAAACGGAATGCTGTAGAGATGGCAAATGTCAATATTTCATTCGTAATAGAACAGACAGATCAAAAGCTTAATCTGAGTAAATGTAACATGTTAAAGGAAAAATATGTTGATTCAAATTTTTACAGTGTCAACAAATCCCAAAAAAGTTGGGACAAGTAGCAATAAGTGGCTGGAAAAAGGAAATTGAGCATATAACAAACAGCTGGAAGACCAATTAACACTAATTAGGTCAATTGACAACATGATTGGGTATAAAAAGAGCTTCTCAGAGTGTCAGTGTCTCTCAGAAGCCAAGATGGTAAGAGGATCACCAATTCCACCATTGTTGCGCAGAAAGATAGTGCAGCAATACCAGAATGGTGTTACCCAGCGTAAAATAGCAAAGACTTTTAAGTTATCATCATCAACCGTGCATAACATCATCAAAAGATTCAGAGAATCTGGAACAATCGCTGTGCGTAAGGGTCAAGGCCGTAAAACTCTACTGGATGCTCGTGATCTCCGGGCCCTTAAACATCACTGCACCTCAAACAGGAATGCCACTGTCAAGGAAATAACAGAATGGGCTCAGGAATACTTCCAGAAAGCATTGTCAGTGAACACAATCCACCGTGCCATCCGCCGTTGCCAGCTGAAACTCTACAGTGCAAAGAGGAAGCCATTTCTAAGCAAGCTCCACAAGCTCAGACGTTTGCACTGGACCAGGGGTCATTTAAAATGGAGTGTGGCAAAATGGAAGACTGTTCTGTGGTCAGATGAGTCACGATTTGAAGTTCTTTATGGAACACTGGGACGCCATGTCATCCGGACCAGAGAGGACAAGGATAGCCCAAGTTGTTATCAACGCTCCGTTCAGAAGCCTGCATCACTGATGGTATGGGGTTGCATGAGCGCTTGTGGCATGGGCAGCTTGCATGTCTGGAAAGGCACCATTAATGCAGAGAACTATGTTCAGGTTCTAGAACAACATATGCTCCATCTAGACGTCATCTCTTTCAGGGAAGACCCTGCATTTTTCAACAAGATAATGCCAGACCACATTCTGCAGCAATCACAACATCATGGCTACGTAGGAGAAGGATCTAGGTACTGAAATGTCCAGCCTGCAGTCCAGATCTTTCACCTATTGAGAACATTTGGTGCATCATGAAGAGGAAGGTGCAACAAAGAAGGCCCAAGACGATTGACAGTTTGCATTTCCTGGAAGACTGAATCTTCTTCTTCTTCTTGGCGGATTGCAAACAACGTTCAGGTGCATACCGCCACCTACTGGAGAAGACTGAATCTCCGCCCTCCGACTACGCCCCCTGACCAATCAGTGACCACACTGTGCTGATGTCATAACTGGACCCTAGAGAACTGGACCTTTGTACCTCAGTGAAACAGGCACCAAAATAGGACCGGTTTCACGTGAACAGGACCCTGTGGGTACACCCCAGGGCTGGACTGGGACAAAAAATCGGCCCGGGCATTTTGAGCAGAGTGGCCCACCAGGTATTGATGGAAAGAGAATGACGCTCGTGAATGGAAACAAATTTCTTGTAACAGTGCTTGCAAACTGTAATGAAAAGATACTTTTTTATTTAAGTCAGTAATTCTATGATGACCCATGTTATCATGGCACCCTGTCAGAATGATTATAGTCAGAGCAAGATGTGCTAACAGCAATCACTCTTAGATATTGCTTGTATTTATGTCTGTTTTCCCTTGACCCAACAAGGTGCTTAGAATAAAATCATAGTTTATTAAGATGACATAATGGTGTTTGTTATACAGTATTTATAGGAAACCATACCATGCCTCAAAAAGGAGGAACCATCAGAGAGCCTGATGGCTCTGTATTGTAACAACAGGAACACAGAAATTAAAAATCTCAAACAACCATTCTATAAAGAAACTTTATTTTTCCATCAGCCATATATTCCTGTTTTGTGTTAAGATAACATAACAAACATTGTCTTGTTGGTGTATATGTACTTGTCTAATGAACTTAAACTTACTACACCATCCTCAGAAATACACATGACTCAGAGTCATGTGTATTTTCATCACTTTGTAATGGTCACTGATCGATTAATAAAGCGTTAGATTTATTTCCATTTGTTTCCTTATTTTATTATATTATCTACGCTGCAAATATGACCATTTATTATTAATTGTTGTCTCCTGAAAGGTAACGAGTGTGTTCCAAATGAAAGTTTCAACTTGTTTATGTGTTTGGGTAAATTTGTTTTGTAATAATATGTTTTGGAGACGGTGGGGAAGTGGACTTAAAAGGAGGAGGAAGTGACGGCGCTTCCTCTCTGTCTCACCTTGGAGTGCGCACCTGCTGAGAAGGATTTGGCGTGAGGCCGTTGCCCTGTGGACTGCCTGTGGACTGTGTATCACCCTGAGTTGGGATCGCGGTGGATCAGTAACTTTTCCTTTACCAGGACTGCAGGGGAGGCACGCTAAAAGGACCTTGAGACTCTGGTGAGATTGTTTCTTTTTATTTCGCCGCACCGACGCCTGGATGGATTGAGTGGGCGTTTCCTCATCCCGCTTCAAACAAACTTTTTATCTGAGAGAGCGTTTGGACTGAAAGTTGGTGCATTTTGGGTTTTGATTTGATTTATGGGGTTTGTCTGCAGATATGTAAATGTTGGGGGAATGCTGCAGATATGTAAATGCGAGCAGGACCCGGTGCTGCGCATTCTCTGCCTTATTTATTCTTATCCTTATTTTATTCGCCTTCTCTCAGACTCCCACCCAGCCCAGCTGGTCACCCTGTATTAGACTCAGAGTCATGTGTATTTTCATCACTTCTTACCTGAAGTTGAGTATTTCCCACGCTCGCATCGGCATCTGCCGCGGGTCTCCCGCGCCCCTCTCGCCATTTCTCGGCCTCATCCACCTGCAGACCTCCGCGCCTGTCGGCACCTGTGGCTGCTGCTGCTGCTGAGGTGGCCGGCCGCTCCACAGCCACCAGCAAACATCTGGGTTATTTTTATACATTTTGCAGCATCTGCCTGAAGGGCTTGTCTCTTTTTAATCCTATTTTTTTCGGCGCCTCCTTTTCGCTTTTTGCTGCTCTCCATGTTGTCTTCTCCTCTCTGTGTATGACTGATTGATTGGTCTAAAGAGGAGGGGCTGGTCTGGTCGGGCCGCCAAAGAGTGCTGAGAGATTTCATTGGATTAGCTCGATGTCGTTCAAGAAAATCAACCAATCGGCCGTCGCGATTGACAAAAAATAGCTATAATTTATTTTTTTGGTTCATGACAGTCAGGACCGCCCGGGCGGCCCAAAAATCACCGACGGGCCGGCCGGCCCAGCGGGCATTTGCCCGGGGTGCCCGATGGCCAGTCCAGCCCTGGTACACCCCATAACTAGTTGTTAACTAGTTACGAACGAGCCCGAACGAGCGCAAACAGGACCTGTTGATAAGAGGCATTAGAGGCCTGTATTAGACATGAATGGGAGAGCATTCCTATTTCTAAACTTGAGAAACTGGTCTCCTCTGTCCCCAGACGTCTGTTGAGTGTTGTAAGAAGAAGGGGGGATGCCACAGTGGTAAAAATGGACTTGTCCCAACTTTTTTGGGATTTGTTGACGCCATGAAATTTTGAAACAACATATTTTTCCCTTAAAATGATACATTCTCTCAGTTTAAACTTTTGATCTGTGATTTGTGTTCTATTCTGAATAAAATATTAGATGTTGGCACCTCCACATCATTGCATTCAGTTTTTATTAACAATTTGTTTAGTGTCCCAACTTTTTGGGGAATCTGGTTTGTATAATTACTGGTATGCAGACTGACTGATAATGCAGCTCAGAAATGGAGTATTTCTCTTTAACGCTCAGGGTGACTCTGGCGGCCCTCTGAACTGTGTGGGCAAAGATGGCAGGTGGTACGTTGAAGGCGTGACTAGCTTTGTGGACGGACGTGGATGTAATACCCCGAAAAAGCCGACAGTCTTTACCCGGGTGGCCTTCTTCATTCCCTGGATCGATGAGGTAAGGGAAACATCCCTAAACCCCAAAATGAAATATGCAGGTAAACAATATTAACTGTGTTAAATTTTCTTATAGACAATCGCCCAAAACGGAGGAAGTCTTCACAACACAAGAAGTTAGGACACAAATAAACTGTATAATAAGCTCTGTGTGAATTTGTGAGTTTTTGATATTATAATAGTCAGTAAATAAAGGAATTAACATTTTAATCATTTTAATCAATCAGTTAACACTTTTAAGTTTTGTAAATACATTTGAAAGGATGTAGTACTACGTCACGGGAAATTGTAGTTAAATTTCAGTCCAAGTGATGAAGTAATTATTACATTACAAGAACATACGAACAGGCCAATGTGACTTCAGATTAACAGCAGCAAATAAGGTTCTGTATTACAGAAAGCCTTCTGCTTTAGGAACTTTGTTTTTTGGAGAGTAAATGATAGCAGGAAAAACTCAGAAGTCTGAGGGTGTCCAGTTGAAGAAGTCCATTTTCCGCAGCTCCTCGGGTAAGTACTCCTGTTCAACAGGGCTGCTGAACCCTGGGTTGTATTTGTAGCCTTTAGCGTAGCCGAGCTGTTTCATCAGCTTGGTGGGGGCATTCCGGAGGTGCAAGGGGACGGGAGGCAGGGGGCCTTTGTGGTTTCTCAGACAGGCCTTCACATTGGCATAGGCCTTGTAGATCTCCACTGATTTGGGCGCTCGTGCAAGGTAGACAACGCACTGGGCCAGGATCACCTGGCACAGAGAATAATCTTTGAGAAAACAAACAAAAACAAGAGTTACTTTTTCGTCAGGTGAGCCTACCTCACATTCAGGCATCCCAATGAAGTGACAAGCCTGGAAGGCGGAAACAGCCTGAGGAAGGGCGGCAGGATCTGCCAGACCTGAGAAAAACAACACAAAACATACCCAACACTTTGAAATTGTTTATTTGTACTTCATCTGTCCAAAAAGAAAGTGCCAGTCTTCTTCAGTAAATAAAACGGGTTAAGCATAGTAGACGATATCAATACTTCTAGAAGTGTGGGAAAGCCTGATTTTTCCAATAAAGCTGAAATGATGAGATCTGTATATTACATACCTACATCCTCACTGGCGAAGCGGACCAGTCTGCGAGCCACATAGAGCGGATCTTCGCCGCCCTCCAGCATGCGGCCCAGCCAGTAGAGAGACGCGTTCTCATGGGAGCCTCTCATGGATTTATGCAGCGCCGAGACACAGTTGTAATGCTCCTCACCTTTGAGTGAAACACACACACATCAACACTCGTAGCAAGGAAAGATCAATGTTGATACATATTATCTGATAATTTAAAAAGCTGGGATATGAACAAAATAAATATATAAACTGATCATTTCTGGCTCTGTAAGTCCTTATTGAAGCTGAAGTAGAATTTTATCACTTTGTGAAGCAGAGGACAGTAAATCTTGATCTTTTAGGACAGCTGAGCATTAAAAGTCTGCACGGAGGAAACTTTGGCTGTTTCATAGTAATAAACACAATGCGGATAAATGTAAAACATGAACTCTCTGAATCAGTTAGCTTCCATGGCTATGAAGTTACCAGATTATTATTAGATTTTTTTTTTTAATGACAATACCGTCAAGTTTAGGTTCAGGTTTGGTTTATTGTCATATGCAGTTCAACACAAGGTCACTGATGCAATGAAATGCTGAGGACGGGAAGAACCATCTGGACTCGCCAAAAATACAAAAATAAGGCGCCAAAAGCGAAAAAGAAATACATCTACATCAGCATGGTCCTATTAGCAGAGTGGTTCTGTTGGCAGTGAGGTTATCTAAGCGACATGGTCCCATTAGCCCCATGGTACTGTTAGCAGTGTGGTTTGGTTAGCGGTGTGGTCTTGTTAGCAGGTACTGTTAGCATGATGATAGTAACAACAACAGCAACTGCCCTCCAGAACCGGGTCCGGCAGACAGAGAACATCCATGGTTTCCCTGCGGAACCAAATTGGTCCTTAGAGTTCGGTCCATGCAGGCAGATGGAGGACCATGGAGACGGACGCCATGACAGGCCGGAGCCTGAGGCTGGAAGGGGGCCGGGATCTGAACCACGATGGCAGGATGACAAGACAGTGGCACAAAAAAATTCCACAAGTGTGTTGCGGTCTTACCTGTACCGTGGATGTGCAGTGTACGTGTACAAAATTAAAACAAAAGCAACAGGAACAAACAAACAAAAAAAGGCGAGTCGAAGTGGAGCTCCTGTCAGTGCTAATATTCTGCGGCGCACGTGAGGTTAATAGCCGATACTAGTCTGAGATGAGTTATAGTTTTTTTGGGAGGGTGATATTTATTCCGTAAAAGTAGCTGGGGCTTTAATTAAAGGTATGTACGTGTTGCATTTGAAAATAATGCAACTTATCTCAAGAAACCGTGAGCAGGGCACAAAAATGAGCCAACACTGAGTGATGCTCCCGGATCACTTCACATAAATATATTGATCACAAACACAATGGAATGTGATTTAACTCCAATGTTATTACACAGGTGAAGTAACCAAAAGATGCAGCAATTCTTCATTTTCATGACTTGCCAATTAGTTTAGGCTTACTTCAACTTCCTCTTCAATAACACCATCTGACAGCATACAAAAGCATTTTGCAGAAATGCAAGAATTCTGCTCTTGTAATAGAAAAAGTACTGAGCTTACCAGCTTTATCATAGAGGATATGGGACCTCTGGAGACCTTCCTTGATATGCTGCTCCGTCACCACCAACTCTCGAGAGGAACCTTCTCGAGTCAAAAGGGTTGAATGTACCGACTTCATCTGAGCCTGTACAGCTAGCTGGAGACTGTTGAGGCCAGTTCTTGCATCGCCATCACAGAGGTAGGCAATGGTGTCCAAAGCCTTTTGTTCAATGTATATATTTAGTCTGAAAATAAGAAATACAAGATAAACAAAAGGTTCCATGCATGGGTGCATTCAGCTGCTATTAAACAAATGAACTAGCAGCATTTTCTAAAACGACGCCCACGGACAGAGAAAAGATGTTTTAAAATTAAGCAACTCTTAAAGGCAAGAGGTTCAGGAAGGGACCTACTCATGTCTACTGGTTCGGACTTGATTTTGGGGATTTGATGGATCTTGTCTCCAGACTTTGATTCCAAGTGTTGCCACAGCTCTGTTCAAAATCAAACCCATTGCCTCCACGGACAGTTTCTCCAGAACCAGAACCCTGCAGCGGCTCAGCAGCGCAGCATTCACCTGGAAGGATGGATTCTCAGTGGTTGCTCCAATCAGAGTTACCGTCCCACACTCCACATGGGGAAGGAAAGTGTCCTGTACACAGACACACAAGTTAGAGAGAGAGAAAAAACAACAACAACACTAAACAGAAATCCATCCTGCTTGTGTTTAACAAAGAAAAATAAGGATGGATCCTTAAAGGACAACACCCACCATGTTTTCAAATTGCATTGCCATTAATATGTAGTAGTGACTTAAATAATGTAAACAGGAGCGTTTTATTGATATTGTAGAGAAATAATGCTAAATGTGTTATTTCATGACTTAAAGGAGATTTTAATGCAGCAGCTCCGGCAAAATGTGTCCCTCTCCATATATGGGCATCGACGTCATTCAAGGATCCATCTTGAGACGGAGATGGAGTTATAACGAGCATCATGCATCAACGTAGCTTTCTTATTTCTGACCAGAGTAGTTACGAATACAACTAAGAAAATGCTGAACCGATGTGTTGCCCAGTTCTGCAGCAATACCTCGAAGGATGGCGTTAGTGTTCATTATTTCCACAAAATCAAAAGGATTCAGAATGCATGGATAAAGTTTGTTCAAGTCAAACGAGCTGACTTCATTGCTCCATCGCGTAGCAGTGTTTTGTGTTCAAAACTACGAGTCAGCAATGATGCAGGCATTTGGATTTAAGGGGAAAAGTTGTACGAGACTGAAGGAAGACGCTGTGCCAACTATCCATGAATGAATTTGTCGCGAGCGAATTAAACTCGTGTCCAACGTGGCTGCGCGAGGTTCTGCAAATTTCCTGGTGTGCTGTGGGCTGCAGGACCAGCGCTCCCTGTTTTTATTTTTTTAGAACTTTTTAATAAGATATAACACCGCTGCGGCTGAAGCTGTGTGAAGCTGCCGGCTCGCCTTTTTTTTCCCCCCGACCTGTCAATCTACTGAATTGATTGACAGGTCGGGGGGAGAGAATAAAAAGGCGAGCCGGCAGCTTCACACAGCTTCAGCCGCAGCGGTTATATTTTATTAAAAAGTTCTAAAAAATAAAATAAAAAACAGGGAGCGCTGGTCCTGCAGCCCACAGCACACCAGGAAATTTGCAGAACCTCGCGCAGCCACGTTGGACACGACTCAGTTTAATTCGCTTCGTGACAAATTCATTCATTTCCTCATCATTTCAGTCATGGAGTCAGCGGAGGAGGAAGCG
>JBBPBX010015636.1:35758-49176 GCA_038048925.1 Garcialebias charrua | reverse complement strand
TACCGTATTTTCCGGAATATAGGTCGCAGCTTTTTATCATTTTTGCATGCCCTGCGACCTATATTCAGGTGCAACCTATTTATGGCTTTTTATAAAATAAGCTGATTTGTAATCATTTATTAACAAAAATTAAACTGAGACACACTCTTACAATAATGTCAGCTAACAAATATATATTTTTAGGTGTTTATCCTGCTAAAATTATTCATTTATTAAAGAAAAGTTCAGCTCAGACACATATTTGCTATAATTTTTATCAAACAAATAATTGTTTTTAAGTGTTAATCTTCTTAAAAGCCTTGCTGTGCACTCCTGTGGCAGACATTTGCAGCAGAGCTAAACACGGTCCACATTTTGACGTAGGTGCGACCTATATTCAGGTGTGACCTATATATGGATTTTTACAATTCTTTTGCAATAATTGGACAATACGACCTATATTCCGGTGCAACCTATATTCCAGAAAATACGGTGCGCATTTCTGTAACCCTCTCAAAAAGCAATTCTGTTTGTTTTTTCACAAATATAATGGGATTTTGGGGCTAAAAAAAACCCCATTTGTTTACGTTTATGATAAGGATGTGTAAATTTTCATTATTCTGCTCTGTCTTTTGCGTTTTATTATTAGTTTTATTCTCCTTTTATGTTGTGTTTTATTATCTGTAATTTGTTATCCTTGGATTTTCAATTTAATCCTTGTGCCATCAGTCACTTCTCCCTCAGTCAGCACTTTTCCAGCCCATCTCCACCTGGTCCCTGTTTCACCTGTCGCAGCTGCAGCCACTTCTCTCATCAGCCCCAGTCTTTTTCGTTCCTCAGCTTCACTTCACTCACCAGTTGAGCAGTACTGGTTTTTCTTTCATAAGTCCGGTTCTCCTTATACCTCCCTGTGCCTTTTTCCCAGCCCTTATTCTTGTAAAAAATAAACTTTAGTTTTATTTGAAGCTTCTGTGGTAATCTTTTCCATAAAATATATTTTTTCCATTGATAATCACATAATTTGAATGAGTTTATATACTTCGCCTCCTCTCAAATAAAACCGTTTAACGCATATGTTGTTCCAGCACCCGAGTCGCAACAGCAAAGGAAAGTAATTAAAGATGTCCTTCTAGATATCTGAACAGCTGCAGCACCAAATCAATGCTGATAATTTATGACTTGGATAGTTTGGAGCTAAATGAGCTTGAGATGTTACAACCTCCCAAAACACTGTTATTATCCTCTTTAATCAAAAAGAGCAATGGCCTCGGCTGACATGGCTATTTTAAAAAAATCATTTAACTTTCAGTTGTGTTCACAAACCCCCACACATTACTCTGTCTGATATCAATCTCCTCCCTGCAGTGGAACAGCAGCAAAGTTCAAGTTTGACATTTTTATTTTTATTCATTTACTATCAAATTAGTTATAGGCATTAGGTGTCGGGGTTGCCAGATAGGAAATGACTAAATATAATTCTGTTGCTTTAAAATGATCCGGTCATTGTGAGCATTTCAACTGTTTGACAGTAGAAAAAGTTTAACAGTAGTGCTCTTAATCCCAAATTAAAAACCTAGCATGCAACCAGTAAGGACATGCATGAGGTCATTTTGGTCAAGAAGACGAAACATTTTAATTATTTTAATTTGTCTTGTCATGTAATTTCATTAAAAAGTCACTTGTTGTTCTGTGATTTTAATTCATTTTTCATCAAGACTAATAATCCATGTACTATTTTATAATTTTTAAATAGGCATGTGATGATTTACAGAGCTACATTTGCGCAATGCAGTAAAATCCATTCTGTTTAATTATTAGATAAAAAATCTACAGGTGTGTTTGTTTCAACAGACATCTGTTCAAACGGAAAGCAAGTTAAAAAAAAATAGTTGTGTTTACTGAAAAATATAAATGCAACACTTTTGTTTTTGCTCCCAATTTTCACGAGATGAACTCAAAGATCTAAGACTTTTTCCATGTGCACAAAAAGCCTTTTTCTCTCATTGTTCACAAATTCTCCTTTGATGAGATAATCCATCCACTTCCCAGGTGTGGCATATCAAGATGCTGATTAGACAGCAGGATTATTGTACAAGTGTGCCTTAGACTGCCCACAATAAAAGGCCACTCTAAAATGTGCAGTTTTAATGTATTGTGAGGGTTCCAGGGGGATCAGAAAACCAGTCAGTATCTAGTGTGACACCATCTGCCTCATGCAGTGCAACACATCTCCTTCACATAACTGATCAGGTTGTTGATTGTGGCTGTCATTCCCCATTATGTTGCAGAAGCACGATCCGAAGTATACTTTTGGGTCGCACAGATCGCAGTTGTTCATGGATAAAAACAGTCTTAATTTACGTGGGAAATTACGTGCTCTATCTCGACCAATCTTAAATTAATGTAGCTAATTTATGCCACCCGCATTTCCCTTCAGATCGCCGTTGTTTATGACTAAAACTGTCTCTACTTACTTCGAAAAGTACGTGCTCTATCTCTACCGATCTTCATGTAGCTAATTTATGCCACTCATATTTCCGTTACAAATCACAGGTTAAGATGATATGCGACACATCAGACCAGACCCCCAGCCTGGGCTGAATGAGAACATCCCTGCAAGATACAAAATTAATTATTTTCATGGAGAAACAGCGCCACTCAGTGGTGAAGCTGCATATCATTTTAACAATGATGTAAATATGTCAATGATTTTATCGGAAATACGAGTGGCATAAATTAGCAGCATGAAAATCGGCGGCGATAGAGCACGTACTTTTCGAAGTAAATTAAGACAGAACTTTTATTTTTATTTTTTTTGTTAAGTTTATTCATTTTACAAAATGTGATACAACAAATGACAAGCAAATGAAAAGAATAAAAAATATATAAGGTGTAAAATGAAAAGGTAGCAGATGAAGAAAATATCTTATTAAATCTGCTCCTATCTATCTAATACAAACTATTGCTCTCTAATAACAAAATAAGTAAATAACTCATTTAGCCAACAATATATGGCTTACTCAGTTACATTCAATCATATTTGTTTAACAATTCAACTTTGACAATTTTCTTAAATACAGAAATTGATTTAGCTTCTTTAAATACTGGCATTAAATTATTCCACAATGTTACGCCTTGTGGTACTGTAGTTCTTCCCTTCAAACTTGTTCTGAACTGTGGTTTAACAAACACATCTTTACCCTTAAGATTGTAACAGCTTGTTCTTTTCAAAAAAAAACTTTGAATATTTGATGGTAGTATATTATTATGTGCTCTATACATAAGTAACAAAATGTTGTAATCGACCAAATCATAGAATTTTAGTAGCTTCATTTGAGAAAATAATATACCAGAAGGGTGACAATAATGATTTCTGGTTATAATTCTCACAATCTTTTTTTGCATAATAAAAATAGGCATTGTATTGCTTTTGCATGCTTTTCCCCATACACTTACACAATAAATCAAATGTGGGACAATCAATGAATTATATAACAGATACAAAGATTTATCATTTAGTAGATATCGAACCCTATAAAGTACTGCAATTGATTTAGATATTTTTGTTTTAACTAAATTTATATGTTGTTTCCATGATAAATTATCATCAATAATAACACCCAAGAATTTTACCTCATTGACTCTGCGTATTTCTGAATCATCGATAAAAAATGGAATGTCTATTGATTTATTTTTATTGCTAAATATCATGTAGTATGTTTTATCCAAATTTAATGATAATTTGTTGAGTCTAAACCAGTTATGAATCTTTACAAACTCCTTCATTAATAAATCCATTACTTGTTCAATAGTGTCTCCAGAACAAAAAAAAGTTGTGTCGTCTGCGAACAAAACACATTTGATGACCCCAGACACTTTAACCAGATCGTTAATATATAAAAGGAAAAGTTTCGGACCGAGTATTGATCCCTGTGGAACACCACATGTAACAGTACAGTGATTTGATTTTACGTCATCCAACTGAACATATTGTTTCCTATTTTTTAAGTAACTGCATAGCCATTGTAAGGCTAATCCTCTTATTCCATATTTTTGTAATTTATTAAGGAGAATACTATGATTAACGGTATCAAAGGCTTTTTTTAAATCAACAAAAACACTTACACAATATTTTTTTTGATCAACAGCAGTAATTACTTGTTCAACAAAATCCATAAGTGCCATTGATGTTGAATGACCTGATCTAAAACCATACTGAGTATCTGTTAGAATGTTGTGTTTTTCAATGAATTTGTCTAATCGAATGTTAAATAGTTTCTCCAAGATTTTTGAGAACTGTGGTAGTAGGGATATCGGTCTATAATTATTGAAAACACCTTTGTCACCGGTTTTGAAAAATGGTACCACTTTAGCCAGCTTCATTCTATCAGGAAATACACCAGTTGTAAATGATAAATTACAAATGTAAGTGAACGGCTCAATCACATGACACATTATACTCTTCACAAACGACATATCCATATCCATACAATCTTTCGATTTTTTTTCTGTAAAGTTTTTAACTACTTTCAGTATTTCGTCTTTATCAGTTCCATTCAAAAACATACTGTCTAAACAGCCATCGATTAAATAGTTTACATTGTTATTCACCTTTGGAATTGTGGCTGCAAGGTTAGTTCCGACGTCCACAAAATACTGATTAAAGCCGTTAACAATTTCTTTTTTATCATTTGTTTCCATGTTATTTATTGTAAAGTTATGTGAAATACCCGAGTTTACTTTGTGTTTATTTAACACACCATTCACAACTTTCCACGTCTCCCTCATATCCCCATTGCATTTATTCAACAGTTCACTGTAATATTCTTTCTTGTGTTTTCTTATAATGCCTACCAATTTATTTTTGTATTTTTTGTACCTTTCTTCAGCTTCCTTTGTTCTACATTTTAAGAAGCATGAGTACAAATAGTTTTTTTTTACACGCATTTCTCAATCCTCTTGTCATCCAGTGTTGCTCTAGATGATTCTTTTTTGTGTAAGTTTTTACTACACAGTTTTTTTGATATAATGTGTCCAGAATATTCATAAACACGTCATATGCTTTGTTTACATCTTCAACATATACACTTTCCCAGCTTTGATTTGCTAGATCATCCTTTAATTTATCTAATGCTTTCTTTGACGTATTTATTATTGTAGTTTTCTTATTTGCAAATGTTTCTGTAACAGTTTGATACTTCTTATAAAATGTAAAGATTGGTAGATGATCACTAAGATCACTCGTTAGAATTCCACCAAACACATCCCCATTTGTCGTATTTGTAAAAATATTATCTATTGTTGTTGCGCTATGGGTTGTGATTCTAGTAGGCTTCGTTATCAATGGATAAAGATTAAGGGATTGCATTGATTCAATAAATGAACTAATACTGATGGAGTCTGTTTTTTTCTCTAAATCTATATTAAAGTCACCACATAAAAAAACTGTTTTATTACAATTCTTATTTAATAGTTCTATTATCTTATCTGAAAATAAATCAATGTATAAACCAGGTGGTCGGTACACACAACTTACTATAATATTTCTTTCATTATTATTTAATACTTCAATAGTTATCATCTCAATTATATTTTCCTCAATTATTGACATTTCCTTGCTTAGTTTACAGTTTATTGTTTTGTGTACAAATAGCGCTACACCACCTCCTCTTTTGTTCATTCTGTTCATCGTGTAAAATTCATATCCATTGATGTGGATATTATCTATCTTATCATTGTTTAACCATGTTTCTGTCAAAGCTATTATTGAGAATGTTCTGTTCAATTGCAATAAATAATCAGTAATTTTTGAAAAATTAGCATTAATGCTCCTAATATTGAAATGAATTAATGATAAACCAGTTTTTGTTTGAGTGATGTCGTTAAATTGTAGTTCATTATAGTAGTCACACTCTTCGATAACCGGAAAGAATCCTGGATCAATTAAATCATCAAAGTTATATATTTTTGGGTCTAACTCAGTAGTATCAGTCATAGTCGTAAACTTTCGTCTAATTGACTATTGAATACTACTAAATATAACCTGATGACTAGGTTTTACAGTCATCTAGATTTGTTTTAGTCTTTCTAAGTCCTTCATGTCCAGTACTTTTGTCGGTTGTGAATTTTCTTGAATTTTTATCCATACAAATCCATTTCTTGTCCATGTTGATGTAATTTTTTTCTGTTGTCTCAGTAACCTTGCTTCCTTTGCAATTGTGGCATTCTTTTTCGTCAGATGTTCATTAATATATACCTTTGTACCTTTGTTCATTAATATATACCTTTGTACTTTATTCATAAAACTGAATTTTACCAGTAGATTTTCCTTAATCTAGCATATTGAACGACAATCCATGCGACCCGGAAGTATTCCATTTAGCGCATGCGCAAATGAGCTACACTACAGATCGGTCAAGTAGGATCGGTCTGCTCATGGAGGGTCTGCTCCTCTTCTATGGCTGTGAAGTTTCTGGATGCTTTTTTAGTAGGGACACCTAGTGTTCAGGAGCAGAACTGCAGCAAATTTAGCTCAATTAAAGCACATTTAGCTGAAGGAAGGATAAACACCTACCGGTACTCATTTTTAAAGAAGGGTTTTAAAGGGTTGAAAATCTACTGTTGCTTTTGCCATCATTCTTTGTTTGTAGCCAGGTCTCTCTTGTAAATGAGTCCTCGAGGCTCAATGGGATTAACATGCCTAAATAAAGGTTAAATAAAAAAAATAAAAAAATACAACCTCTGGAGATATTCTGTAAATCACAGTCCAGTTATCTTCACACTGATCATTGGCAAAAATAAAAAATAAATACTGTACACTTTTTTTAAAAATTGTTTAAACTAAACCATAAATTACTGTGGATTGAGCACAGCGTGGACTCAAAGGCACAGACCCATGTACAATCATCTGCACGACTGATTTGCCAAAAGTTGTTTTGATAGCATTATCTTTTAGTTATTTCAGTCTTTTAGTTTTCTAATTCTCACCAAAGCAAAGCTTCTTGGCTTTCACAAATGATATTGTCATAAAAGAAAGGTGTTTTTCTTTTCAAAGTCAAAGTCAACTTTATTGTCAAAACTGCAATATGTACGGGACATACACAGGATTGAAATTGCATTCCTCTCTGTCCCTCGGTGCAACAGTAAACATTTAAACACTAAAACATTTAATAAACATAAGCATAAAATGAAATAATAAAAGTGTAATACTGTCCTGAGTTTTTGCATAGTAGTTTTTGCATAGTAGTAGTACGAAAGTATGAAAAGTTACAACAACACTAAAACACTAAACATTTAATAAACATAAGCATAAAATGAAATAACAAAAGTGTAATACTGTCCTGAGTTTTTTGCATAGTAGTATAAAAGTGTAAAAAGTATATCTATAAAATAAAATGAAAGTTCTGGCATTGACATTTGTAATAGAGTGACAAAGCAGCATATGAAGTTTATGTACACAGTATATGTATGAGGTAGTTGATATTGGTATAGAGGTACAGTGGCATATGTAATAAGCTATATGCAATAATATAATAAGCTTTTGACAGCTATATGTGAATACAGGTATGGTGGTATTTGTCCTCATTTGCAAACAGTTAATGAGGACACATTGACGACTTATATTTTTTATTGTTCAAAAAATAAAAGTGTATTTTCTTGCTTACTGCTGAGAACACATTTATTATTGCTCTTACGGTCAAGGTGTAATCAGAGTTATCTAAATAACTGACATGATCATTTTTAAATTAGATGCATACAAAAGCTCAAGCCTGTGTTGTATCACATCATATTGAATCAAAACCAATTCACAGAATCTTGCTTTAAATGTAAAAAGTAAATCCTGCTTGTTTGTACAGCAACAACAATCCTTTCAGGACTGTAAAAACGGTCCTTTTGCCCAGCTATAAACTGATAATCATGACAAACAGAACAATAAGCCAGGATGTGCTTTTTACTTTGCCCTTCTGCTTGAACTTAGCCTGGCCCTCGCCATTCCTGCACAGCTCCGCTCAATTCTCATTTCCCTTCGCGAAGTGAAGGACAAGGGTCTGGTTTAAACCAGGCTAGCTTGAACTAGGATAAAAGCCTTTTTTTCTTTCTTTTATTACAGATAAGCTACACCATTGTGTCCACCTATCTTGATTATGTCTTTAAGGTGTCAGCTACTGTATTCAGGATGCTACAAAATATCACTACTTATAATAGAGTTAGAGCTTTCTACGACTCCCACGATGCCACATTAGACGGCAATACAGCTGGATGTTTCCCTTTGAGGCGTTTATACTATGATGTAGCCTCGATTTCTCAGTTAAATCCTAAAATATTAAATTTAACAGGTTGTTAATGTGTGTTAAATTATATTACAATCCCATTAGTAAGAAGAGTCCCTTTAGAGTGTTTTCTCCATTATGCTCCTGAGGGGGTTTCTACGTAGTTGATGTACAAACTGGTATAAAAGGCATTAACGTACCCAACTGAGCCCAACAACCATCTGGGACTGTTCAGTTTATTATTAGTGCAGCTGCCAGGCTCCTTCTGTAAATCTGCTGAAAGCACGTTTAATTTAAAAAAAAGTAGCTTTTAGATATTGACACTTGGTGTTTGGCTGCATTTTGTGTCAGCAAACCGAGCTATGTCTTCTGCGAGGGGTTGAACGCTGGTGAAAACATTAAAAAGTTGTTTTTTGTTTCCAAATGTTCAACAGCAACCAACATGGAAATCCTCCATCTTCACTGAGGTGGAGATTTACCTCATGTCTGGTGGTCAAAATATATTTTTAGAGTTTGGTTATGCAAACATTTGGGTTAAACACATTTTTAGCTTCATAATTTGATTTATACAACATACTCTTTATCCTTAATTTTTATCATAATGTGCAGCTATTCAACATCTGGTATATTTGAAACACTCCATAGTTCAGATAGATGTCACTGAGGCTCGTGGAGTTTCACAATCCCCTGAAAACTATTTCATCGGATTTAATCGCACTCCGTCTTCTCATCCCACAGTGTTATTCGGCTCCTTTCTGCTCGTCTCCAACCTCTCAGCCGAATGCTAAGCAGCGTTTTGTCTCTTGGGACGGCAGAGCCTGCTGACATGTCACTCTGCCTGACATTCCTCGTGCTCCCCTGAGTCGCCAGGATGGAGTTTTATCTTTTCAGAGAGGAGAAGAGATGTTGGAAAATCTGTCCGTCTGCAGTTAAGTGAACCCCCCACCCCCACCCCCTGTCCGGGGTTAGGAAGTGTCAGCACTGACCAGCACACACAGCGTTTTACCAGTTCTCTCGTGGGGGTAAATAACTTGTGAGTGAGGAAGCAGAAATATGTGCACTTACTATGTTTTGAAAAGTACGGAAGCGTAGTGCTGCCACCTATTGAAAATATTTTTTGAGGCTTATGTAGTAATAATGTGATATGTATCACGTAATTACGTGATACGTATCACGTCATTACGGGATACGTATCACGTCATTACGGGATACGTATCACGTAATTACGGGATACGTATCACGTAATTACGTGATGAGTATAGATGTAGCATGCATAGCCAGTATTTCAGGAGGGGCGGTTCCTTTAAATATAAAGTAGACCTGAAAATTTGCAACATGCCTCGGTGGCACAACTGGAAGCGCATCGGCTTTAGAATCCAAACTTTGTCCGGGGGACCCGGGTTCGATCCTGACCTGGGTGAACTTTTTTTACGATTGTTTTTTAACACAGAACTTGTGTTGTGCGGGAGTTGTAGGCGGGACTTCATAGTAAGAGAGGTGGAAAGAGAAGGTATGTTGCTAATGTCGAACCGGTTAACACCATAGACTTAATATGCCTGTGGTTAACACAAACTCCTTTTTTATTTTATTTATCAAATGAAAAACAAACGTAAAAAAAGTTCACCCAGGTCAGGATCGAACCCGGGTCCCCCGGACAAAGTTTGGATTGGAAAGCCGATGCACTTCCAGTTGTGCCACCGAGGCATTTTGCAAATTTTCAGGTCTACTTTATATTTAAAGGAACCGCCCCCTCCTGAAATACTGGCTATGCATGCTACATCTATACTTATCACGTTATTACGTGATACGTATCACGTAATTATGTGATACGTATCACGTTATTACTACGTATCACGTAATTATGTGATACATATCATGTAATTACGTGATACGTATCACGTTATTACTACATATTATCACGTAATTACGTGATACGTATCACGTAATTATGTGATACTTATCACGTAATTACTACATAAGCCCCCCCCGATTTTTTTTCAATAGGTGGCAGCACTAAGCTTCCGTAGGGGGAAAATGATAGTTCGGACATTTTTAAGTGGGGTTCTGTGGAGTTGTTCTGAAACAGTGAAATCTGCTTTGAAAATAGTCAGACTGTTGTAATAGCATTGATCAGGGATGACGTCATGGGGATTGCGGGAAATTCCCAAAGTACTGGATGTCTGGCAAAAAAAAACGCAGCAGACCACACGCATAATGGCTACCACTGATGCTGTTGTCCAGGTAAACTTACACAAAGACGTTCTCGCTGATTCAAGCTCTTTCTTTCGGTGATCAAGAGCACAGATTACATGGGTGCATGTAGGATGCATGCCACTGAGTTGCCATGCACAGGTTTTCAGTGGCAGAACGAAGAATAATTTTGCCAGCCACTTGTTTTATTTTACTTTGTTAGGGGCTGAGTACCTGCAGCCACACAGTAAACAAAGGTTGAGGTAATAAATGTTGTACCTTGTTTTTTGCTGATTGTACATATGCACAAGTGTAGATAACCTAAGTTCAATAACTATTCATTTATGTATTTATGTTCTGTATTTTTCACGGTATAAGTCTAGTTTTTTGTTGTTGCATAATTTGCATGCCCTGTGACTTATGGGCTAAAGCAACATAGTTATGGATTTTTCCCCCATATTTATAAACCAACTTTTGGCTGAGACATGACCATTTTCATTAATTCTGACTGAAATATTGAACACTACCTTTTATTAGCCACTAGATGGAAGTAGAGTAGTATAGCTTGCCGTTATCTCATGTACAGTAATAGGGAAAAGTGGCTATTAATGAAACATTCAGCTTGCCATAGTTACCACTGTCATCTGCCTGGAGCAACCGAATCAGCTTCATTTTGCTGCGCCGTATCGGCGAAATGCAGCGAATTTGACCGTCAAAGTGCATTTACAGTATTATGGAAAAGCGTACACTGAGTCACACCTTTACTATAATTTCGAGCCAACAAATAATTGTTTTTAAGTGTTAATCTTGTTAAATTCTTGTTAAAGTCCTCCTGTGCACGCTCCTGCAGCCGCCATTTGGAAGCCCGTCGATTGTTGGCACAACTCAGGCCCACATTTCCGGGTTGTCAGTGGTGACGCGTAACAAACGTGATGCGCCATCAGTGATGCATGATAGATGCAACATATACAGCGAAGCAACATATTTATGGATTTTTCCACTTTATTAGACATATTTGGACTGATGTGTCTTATATAGGGCGGTGCGACGGGTACGGCGGATAATACGGTAATTTTTTAAATCACAATACCAGCCACTAGGGTGCACGAGCCAGTGTCTCTCTTATGCCCTTTACCAACATTTGATATAGTCGTTTACTATTTGGAGTGCACATTTAGTTAACTTCCTTTGTCAAGTCTTGCTGCAGTTTATTTGTCATTTGCAAAGATTTAACTTTTGTTTCTTTGAGTTGCTGTTCTGTGGGGATGCTGCTGAAGTTGTCCTGACACTCAATGCAAACAGCTCCAGCTGCATCACATCTACAGATCAGTCTAACTGGGCTGTACCATGTCAGCAGAGGGAGAAGTTAAAATATTGTAATGAGATTTTTTACATATTTGTCTAAATAATATTTGTTTTTGTAAATATATATTTTAGGTTACTATTTAGCACTACTTTAATCAGTTTTATTTAGTTGCCAACACTATTTGTAATTTACAGTATTTTCTGGTGTATAGGTCGCACCTGTGTTTAGGTCGCATTGTCCAATTATCACCAATAGATTGGAAAAATCCCTAGATAGGTCGCACTGGTGTGTATGTCGCACCTACGTTTAGCTCTGCTGCAAATGTCTGCCACAGGAGCGCACAGCAAGGCTTTAAAGAAGATTAACACTTAAAAACAATTATTTGTTTGATAAAAATTATAGCAAATATATGTCTGAGCTGAACTTTTCCTTAATAAATGAACGTAAAATGTGAAATGAGCTGGATTTAAAAACTTGTTTCACCGAAAGTGATAACAAGCCATATATAGGTTGCACCTGAGTATAGGTCACAGGCCTTGAAAAAACCATAAAAAGGTGCAACCTATACACCGGAAAATACGGTAGTTTATTTAATTTGTTCACCCCCATTAGTGCGTCAGACTGGTCTGATTAACCACTCTATAAATTCCCCTCGTGTCTCAATCAGGGGATCAGTTAGTGTTTTAGTTTCCTCTTACTGTATTTAGGTACCTTAGTTAAATTTTGTTCTGGTGACCTTTTTATGGGCCCAGAACTGTTGTATTTTGAGGTTTGGTAAATATATTTGAAACCCTTTTAGGCCACTCTGTCTCTCTTGTGGACACTAACATGCCTAAAGAGACAAATTAGTGCGGGTGGGTTAAAAAAGACCTTCGGTGCTAGCTGTTAGCTTCTGACACGAACGGAAAAAGCGGTTAAATCGTAATGGATGGATGCTTATACTTGTTCAGGGACTGCAGTCGCTGATATGGGAGGGTGCTCCTCTGTTGGTCCATTTCCTCCAACGAAGTGTTTCGACAGTCTACTCCATTTTTTGTATATTGTAATAGTAGTATGTATTGATATGTTTTTACATTGTCCGGTCGACGCCAACTCAACCACTGAGTTGAATCCAATAATCACATTTCTCTCCCTGGAAACGGCAAGAACCAAACACCTTGGATATGAGGCTTGCATATAAGCCGTCACTACTGCATGTCCCATAGCAACAATCCTTCTTGCACTAATTTTATTACTTTGTACTCAAAGTTCTGTTTGCCAGACATCCAGGTACACGTATTGTGTAGGGAAATATTTTAAGTAAACCTGACCAGTGCTATTAGCTTGTTAATACAGTTCAAGAGTTCAAATGTTTTGTAGCAGTTCATGTGAACACTAGTTTAGAAACCTTTACACTGCTGTCAATTTTGGCATTATCAGTTCATTTCATTAGAAATACAAAAGTCCTGCCCGAAGATCCCCCAGACAAACATTTTGCTGCTGCTTTCTGTTTGTGCTCTTACAAATAGCCACATGTAAATACCAGAGGTGGAAAGAGTATTGAAATATTTTTTTTACATAGAATATAATTCAACTTTATTGTCATTGTACATCACAAGTACAAATTAACGAAATGCAGTTTGCATCCATCCAGAAGTGCTTCGCAAAAATAAAAAATTGATGTGTAATATATA
>JBBPBX010015636.1:12051-35537 GCA_038048925.1 Garcialebias charrua | reverse complement strand
ATATATATAAAGATATATAGATAGATATATAGATAGATAGATAGATAGATGATAGATAGATAGATAGATAGATAGATAGATAGATAGATAGATAGATAGATGATAGATAGATGATAGATAGATAGATAGATAGATAGATAGATAGATAGATAGATATGTATATAGGTTATGAGTGTACAGACTATGAACAAGTTATAAATATGAAGGGGTATAAACAAACTATATAAAGAAAAAATATATGAGTATGTGAGTATTTGTGGACAGTAGATAGTAGATTTTGTGTACAGTGTGTACAGTAATGGGTTAACAGATGGTGGTGTTTCAGTCCAGGTGGTGTTGTTGTTTTTGTGTGTATGAGAATACAGACCGTTGTTGTTCAGATGTCAAGAGGCAAGTACTTGTACTTTGTAATATAAAAAATACTTAAGTAAAAGTTCAAAGGATTCTTATAAAAACTATTCAGATTTATTAACTACTTTTTAACTACAGGTAGTCCCCGACTTACGAGCGCTCTAGCTTACGAGGATCCGGACTTATGAGCTGGCCAATTTTGGGAAAAAACGCAAAAAATACTGAGTTTTTCTGTGTTTTTTCACCACAGTTCGTTAGCTAAACATGTGGACACACGTTTCCGATCATTTTTATGCACTCATAAGCAGTTTTTCGATGAAAAACGAGTGTTTGTAGTCGCGCTAGCGAAACCGTTCCAACTTACGAGCGAAAATTCCGGACTTACGAGACACGTGGCGGCCGTTCCAAGTTACGAATTTTCGCTTTACGAGCGCCTCGGAGGAACGGAACTCGCTCGTAAGTCGGGGACTACCTGTAATTGATGTTTTACTGTGTCAATGGAAGACATTCAGTTTGATTTACTGTACAGTATAAAACTACATTCAAAGCACATGTCTCAGAAGCTTCGTCTGTTGGCTGTGACAAGATCTAAGATCTTTGCATACTTAGCCAAACTAATAACCACACATACAAACAATAAAATAGCAATATCATACAGGTAGCTGTAAAACTTCGTATATCACAATATGTTTTTTGAGATTAGATGCTGAAGTCTTGTAAGCTGCCATCACCGTAGAGATCAATCAAAGTTTTCATCTGGACTCTGTCTCCTTTTCTCCCTGTGTACATGAAACATTCCTCCAGCTACGACCACGGGCCTCGTCCTCAGCCTTTACCTCATCATTTTCTTAGTTGACAATGTTGTCCTCTGTCTCCATTTTGGCTTGTTCTCCAAATCTTTGGTCCACAAATGACTCTCTACTCTATAGAGTTGTCCTATGCTTACATAATAGGTAATTGGCGCGTTCACTTCATGATCTGAGAGCCTTATTGGCTACAAAGATGCAGATGAACGGTTTGAATATTAATTCAAATTGCCGCCGTACTCAGTAGCAACTTCTGATTTTAAAAGTAGCGAAGTAGATTACACGGTCTAAATTGTACTTATGAGGAAAAATTACACACTTGAAAGAAATACGTACTCATAAAAGTACAAGTACCCCCAAAAATCCACTTAATTACAGTAATGTGAGTATTTGTAATTCGTTACTTCCATCCCTGGTAAATACCCATTATTTACTGTAGCAATCCACTTTGTTTACCAAAAATAAATCAAACAGATATCTACAACTGATAAGATACAAATTTTTCACCACTTGCATTCAGTTTTACACTTTAACATTGTTCATCTACTCCTTTTAACTGGTGCATGTGTTAAATATAGACGGGTGTATTTAAACCACTCTGCCCTCATAAGTTGTTACTTAATTTGTCAGCTATTAATGAGGAACTACAAGTTTAGACTTTTGGTCCTGATCTGAAATCCAACAGCTGAACTCTGACATCCCTGTTGGACTCACCTCTCAGTTTGCAGAGTGACTTTAGATGGTTCCACGTTGGGGTTCTCCCATTCCATCTGCGGGCAGTGCATGAAGTAACACAGGGTGTAGAGGGCTTCCGGCTCCCAGTGAACCGTGGTGCTGGTCTTCTGATGGACCGGCGTGCCGTTGCTCGGGTTCTTGATGTGAAGCGGCTGGAGGTGGTGCATGGCCCGGGACACTAAATCACCTGCAGGACGCACAAACAAAACGACACAATGAGAATTCATTACGCGTGAGCTATTGATGAATAAATAAAGTCTCTTAAATCAAAGTTCTACTCATTAACTTCAACATTCAGGGGTTTTAGAAGCTCTGCACAGTTCCCGAGTGGGAAACTGATGCCTTACAAAACAAATAGCTCTGAGTTTTCTCCTTCATGTTCAGTTTCTGCTCAGTTTATTTGTATAATTTATTTAAAAAAAACACCAAGAGACCACATTAAGGATTACATCCATCCACCCAGTCTCTACGATCACAGAACAGTAATCTCCTTCACTTTCCACAAACTAAATTAAGGACCATGGGAGACCGGGCATTCTGTGTGGCTGCCCCCCACCTCTGGAACTCCCTCCTTGACTACCCGAGAGCTTTGCAATCATTGGTTGACTTTAAAAAAGGCTTAAAGATTTTTCTTTTTAAGCAAACCTACTCTGCCTCCACATGATTTTATCACTGATTTTAGTTGATTTTATCAGAGATTTTATTTTATTTTATCATTGATTTTATTTTATTTTATCATTTTTATCATTTTATCATTTTTAAAATCATTTTATCATTGATTTTAGTTGCACTTTGTAGCACTTTGAGAGATTTTTGTTAATGAAAAGTGTGTTACAAATTAAATTCATTATTATTATTGTTGTTGTTGTTGTTGTTGTTGTTGTTGTTGTTGTTGTTGTTGTTATTTAAACTGATCTAATTAAACTTCAACAACATATGAAAACCAGTTTACTCAAACTGAGTTCATTTCTGTTTACTTTTACAGTATTTAAGTTCAGTTCTAATCAAATATAAAGCAGTAAGGAGGTTTCTTGCAGCTGCTCCCTTCTAGGGGGTGGCCGTGGCGTAGTGGTAATGGCTGTCATCCCCCAATCGGAAGGTTGGAGGTTCGAATCCCAAGTTCCCACACCATGTGTCGTGTCCCTGGGCAAGACACTTAACCCCGAGTTGCTCCCGGTAGGACTGGCTGGCGCCTTGCATGGCAGCCTATCGCTACCAGTGTATGAATGGGTGGATGGCTGGTATTGTAAAGTGCTTTGGGGCCCCTCATAGGGGGCTGGAAGGCGCTATATAAATAAGCTCCATTTACCATTCTACAGGATTGAGCAAACTCACACGAAAGATTTGGTAACTTGTTTTACATCGGATGCTCGGTCTGACACAACCTGGGCTCAAACCCGCAACCTCAGGATTACAGGACCACGACAGTGGCCACCGAGTTACCACAGCAACGTTAAATATAAAGCACTCCCAATTCAAATCCAATTACAATCAGATCTGATTTATCCTATATATTATAATTAAATAAGTCAAATGAACTATTTTTCTTCAAAACATAATTTTTGTAATAAAATAAAAGCCCAGGTAAAATCAAGCAGAATGAATCTGTTTTAATTTACTTCTCCACCCTGGCTTGCACAAGCCTGCAGGCGACCGAGCAGAGAATGATTTTCTTTACATAAAGAGACGTGAAGCAGAATAAAGCTTTAGGGAATCTTCAAAACCTGTTAGTGAGCATATCTGTGATAAACATGGCACATAATTGTGTGAGAAAATGCATGAACGGCAACCACATATTAATTTTTCATACTGCAAGAAAGTGAAAAATGAGTTACCAAAGCTGACTGTACATCTTTTAATTATATATTAACTAATACTGATGCCTTGAAGTTTTCAGAGTTAGTACATATGCATCCAGAAAATGTTTCACATTAGAACAATAAACTCAGAAATAAATGGTTGCTTAAAATGTCAGAACTAATTAAAAAGACATAAATAAATAAATAAAAGTATACAGTATTTGAAATGCTTCAAAATGGAAAAAGAAATGAACGTATGTGAATATTCCAAATATTTTTCCGTGTACTTTAATTTATTGGACATGCAGTAATGTGTTATTAATAAGCACAAATATATATATGTTTGAATGGGTGAAGTAACCTCTTCTCTAAGATTAGATGCATACTCATAATACCAGCTGGATCCACAAAAAGAGAAACAAATGTTTTCATGCCTCTGCGTGTTTATTTTATTTGAAGGAAATTAAAAAAGGAGATTTTTTTTGCTGTCCTGAACGCGTGAACTCTAAATTCAGCCCACCAGCAGACGTTTAGCATAAATATTGAGGCATAATTCTCTGACTGATCGAGCTCCACAGCTGGTAATCGATGGGGTCATTAGAGATGCATTTAAGAATAACGATTAAACGGCTCTAAAGAGGAAAAATATTGCAGAGTAAGCCTGCAGTGTTGATTTCTGAGAAAAAAATCATTGGTCTAATTATTTGCTCAGCTTACTGGAACACAGGAGTTTAAAGGCTTCTGGAAGAATGTTAATGTGATGCTGAGGTAGAACAAAATGGCTCCTCTTCAACAACATGACAAGCAAAAACAACCTTCAATTCACCGTTGTCATAACTAACTTTGCGCATCACTGTTTTAATATGACTAACACCAGAGATGAACACAGTACCAAACATTTAAACCACAAATGTCCTTTTGAGCTCCATGATGTCGATAAACAAGCTCTCTTTGCCTTCATTAATTGTTTGTGACTTTGAGTTCATGAGCAGGACAACATTTGCTCCCATCTTCTTTTCTGTAATTATCTGAGCAACACTCCTGTGGGGTTCATGCTTCAACTCGTTTAAATTAATCACAGTGAACAGCTTACTGCCTCCTCCATTAAAAAAAACTCATAACAAGCAAAACTGTTTCCCTTATCACCTCTAAAAACAATGAAGCAGCACAAAAGTTTTCCTACTGTTATAAAAGTGCTATCCGTTCTGCATGGGTATTAGCTAGGGGTGTAACGGTACATGTAGGTGTACCGAACCGTTTCGGTACGGCACGTTTGATTTGGTCCATATGCGTACCGTTTCGGTCATTTTTTCACTCATTAAATTTTATTAATGAGAGATTATGCGCCGCGGAACTAAAATTCCTAAGCATGTTTCAGCATGGTGCTATTATCTTGCAGCCCACGTAGCATTAGCAGCCTAGCGTCTCCTGTTTGGGAACATTATGTCTTTCTTGTTAAAAGACGTGAACAAATCCAAAGCAGTGTGTGGACGTTGTTTTACAGAGATTGAATCTGTAGCTAACTTGTTAACGAGCTTGAAATGACATCATCCAAACGTGAACGTCTCTTCTACAAGCAAGGAAAACAGCTTATTGCAAAGACTGATAACAGCAGTATTTAAACAACCTTCATCGGGTAATTCAGAGTGGTCCAAAGCAATAACACAGACTGTAGGAGTTTTTAAAGCTCTGGATCTACGTCCGAATGTTATTGATGCGCTGGCTTTAAAGTTATTGAGCCCCGTTACGACATCCATCACGTCAACACTTAGCCAAAAATTTGTAGTAGAACTTTATGAAAAAGCTAAAACTGATATTGGCACAGATTGGAGCAGATTAAAGCCCTGCCCTGATGATAATGATGATGACCGAGAGATTCAACCACCTCTTAACAACCGTTCAAGAAGAGGTATTGTTCTTTTATTATTATTATTATTATTATTATTATCTAATTCACTTTTTTAAATTTAAAGTTATAATTGTATTAACAATTTTTTTTAACCTCTTTGTGTTTTATTTCCAATCTGGGACAGAGATAGCAGCTGAGTCTTCTTCCTCTTCAGGGAAATCCACCAGAGATAACTTGCAGCTAAGAAGTCTGTGATGACTGAACTCTGAACTTTTCCAGGGACAGGTGGGAGCAGGTCCAAGAAGAGGTTGTGAGCAATGAGGACAAATACAGCCACACTGCTGCTACTTGTTGTTAGTGAGTGGTTCTCTCCACCGCTGGAGATACTCACTGCAAGTAAATCTGTGCTTTTGACAGAAAATGTGGACAAGTTGGTCTTTTTGGACAAAAACTTAAAACTTGATTAGTTAGATTGTAAACAGTCCGTTGTTGCTTATTGTTCTGGTTCTGACTGTTATTGTACAGGGAGTCCTCGACTTATGGCGCCCCCGACCTACGGCAACTCGGACTTACGAACGAGCCCAGTTGAAACTATGAAATCGAGATACGGCACAAATCCGGGACTTATGAACGAACCACGTTGAAAAGTATGTAATCGAGCTACAGCACACTAGAGGCGGGACTTACGAACGAGCCCTGTTAAAAGTATGGAGTCGAGCTACGGCATACTAGATGCGGGACTAACGAAAGAGCCTCGTTAAAAGTATGGAATCGAGCTACGGCATAAGTGCATGGAAGAGTAAGAGATTTTTATTTTCTATGCTTTTTCTGTGCTGAAAAATACATTACTGTATCTTTTAAAAGTTCCTGGACTGGACTGTACACTAAGGCACTTTGTTTTCATACATGTACACTACAGTAGTTTTTTAAATTACAGTACTGTGTTGAATGTGCTGTGCTGAATAGCACTGTTGAACATTACAGTATGGGTACAGTACAGTAATGTACATGCTGTACAAGTACTGTATATGTTTTTTTTTCGGTTAATGTGTGGTGTAATGTGTTAGCTAAGTGTTTGTAAATAAAGTTCTGTGCATGCTTATGGACCAGTATGTACGCTTGTTCAGTCTCATGCCGATAAACGGGTGTGCGACGCTGCGTTAGCGGTATGGCCGCAACTTACGGCAAAAATCCGGACTTACGAATGACACGTGCTATGGGCTCCGACTTACGGCAAATTCGACCTACGAACGGTTCTTAGGTCCGGAACTCGTTCGTAAGTCGGGGACTCCCTGTATTTAGATTTTTATTATTGTTAGTATAGTTTATTTATTGTAAACAGTGCCGTTTATATAACATATCATCCAAATGGGTTGCTTTTATTAATTTTTATACAAACATATTGTTTACTTGACACATTTTCAAAATAAATGTTCCCTTTCAGTTCGGTCTCTCGGTGCAACATACTTGCTATGGGAATTGCACCCCTGCGCGATTACCTGAAGGAATACATTCACGCCTTTTACGGCAGGGGGCGTCACCCCGCGCCAGAGGTACCACCCTTTAGGTACTTAGGCGAATGACACCCCTCCAACTGTCTCTTTTTGCCCTTCACCTCGCAAAACCTGAACTACCTCTCTTCGTGGGACTTCTCTGCTGCTCCATCGCTCAACTTGAGGTGAGCTCGCTCCCTGCACAGAGCGCACAGAGAATTTTTCCCTGCGTACTGCTGGACTAGCGAAAGCTAGCCCAGCACATTTCTATAACCTAGCGAAGTTTTCTTCTATCCTCTCTCTACAGGTTGCTTCGCTCAACGGCGTTATAAATGCGCCACAACCGCTACCCCGGCTAATCATACTTAGCGGGCTAGCCAACGAAAGCGACACGACGGAGGAGACACTCGATCAAAGAAGAAAAAGGATTCTGGAAGGTCTCGCTCGCCTTATCTCGGACATGCCTCCGGAGAAGGGAAAGCGAAAGACAAAACTTCAAAGGAAAGCCAGCGGGACGGCGAGCCCAACCTCGCGCGTCTGTCCCAGCGGCTGTGGATTTTCCCTCGCAGAGACGGACACCCATGAGGCCTGTCCAGTCTGCCTGGGTATATTTCATGCAAGACAAGCTCTGGACACGCCTGACTCTTGCCCACACTGCAGCCAGATGCTGGATGCGGTGCTGTGGCAGCGGGTGGACCTCGTGGCCAAGGCCATGGGAAGTTCAGCTGGTCCACTGGACCCAGACACCACGGATACCCTCACTCCGACCCCAGAGCTCGAACACATGGCTCTACACGACAGCACGCACATCGAATGGGGCGACAGCCCTGACCCGCTTGCTCCCATGGTGGACCTAACAGTCAAGTTCGACACCAGAGGCATGATGAATTAAGACGAGATCTCCATCTCAGTCTCGGGTGAATTTTCAGCGGAGGAACCAGAACTCGAGATAGAGGATCCGGGAGAGGACCTCCCCAGGACCCCGATATCTGCGCTCCCTGAAACGGACTTCTCCATCCCGGCCCTGTTCGACCTGTGCCACAGAGCAGCGGACGCGTTGAACATCCCCTGGCCGGAACCCCCACCTCGCCAACAGGTCACGAGGCTGGCGGGGAACTATTTTTATTCAAAACAACAGGCTGCAACAAGGCAAAGGATGCCCGTGTTCCCAGACTTCCTCACGGAACTGACCCGCACCTGGCCTCAGCCACGAGCGCCCATGCTCCTCCCTCTCTCACAATTCCTCGACGTGGAGGGCATGGATCAGGTGGGAATAGCTAATGCACCTCAGATTGAGGACACGCTAGCGTCCCACCTAGCTCCCAGATCATCAGGAACAAAGCCGACTCTCCCCAGCAAAGCTTGCAGAGCCTCAGCGTCGCTTCTCG
The DNA here is from genome assembly GCA_038048925.1 of Garcialebias charrua. Taxonomy (NCBI): domain Eukaryota; kingdom Metazoa; phylum Chordata; class Actinopteri; order Cyprinodontiformes; family Rivulidae; genus Garcialebias; species Garcialebias charrua. The sequence continues at coordinate 27,116 of JBBPBX010015636.1, read as the reverse complement.
AGAAGTGCTACAGAGCTCAAGGACTCGCCATGAACGCGTCAGCGATGATGCAGGCTTACCTCGCAGAAAAACTCAAACAACTGCAGGAAACCTCGGATAAGCAAGCTGCTGCCGGATTACTGGATGAAGCCCGCAGAGCTACAGACTTCGTCCACCGTATGATGGGGACAGCGGCTGTGGCTCAGGGCAGAGGTATGGCAGAAGTGGTCATCACGCTCCGCCACCTGTGGATGACGTTGACGGATTTACCGAGGGACAAAAGGTGCCTTTTCTCCACCACTCGATAGAAGCGGAGGGACTTTTTGGCCAGACTTTGGAGCGAATCCAAACCAAGCTGGACCAAAGGCGCAGGCAGGCTGAAGCCCTCAGGGTGGGCATTCCTCGTCGGAGTTTCGCCCCCCCCAGAGAGCCCGCTGGAAGCAGACCTGCACAGCCGCGGCACCGCTCGACGACGCGTGCGCCACCGCAGAAGCGGACAGCATACGAGGAGGAGCCTCGGCAGAGACCCCCGCCGAACCAACCTCGCTCCGAGCACGCATGGAGTAAAAATAGGTTTGTCCCACGCCAAGCGAGCAGGCATAGGGCCTCCTCGGCGTACTGGGACACTTGTCAAAAACGTGACTGATGAACCAGGCTCACGTTTACATTTTAGACGACCTCCTGCCCACGCGGTAACAGGAGTGTTCGCACCTTGTTCAGACTTTATTTTTAGCAAAGTACAAATGGCTGATAACTCTGTTGCCTGCACAAACCATGTTCTCACTGCTGTGAGTGACATCAAATCATGTATGTCGTTGCACGTAAGCACAAATAAAACTCATAAAACAGCACATCCCTGTTTTATTTTAAAAAAACCACACCAACACAAATAACGTCAACAGTACGGGCCTCTGACCTGTCGGCCGTCATAAAGGGGGGGCGGCATATCCCCCTCCCTCACGGCTCATGGGGTGCCAGCCTATTCATTAAGCCCCAGCAGGGTGCCTCTGAACCTGTCTCCAGAAGACAGACCCAGAAGCATCTGCGAACAGACCCTACACCTCTCGCTGAGGCAGGTGGGAATGGGCACGTGTCCCAGACCCAGCTCCATTATGAGCAAGGGGCCGGCTAATACACTAACCAGATGACCATGTGACAGGTTCGCACCACAGGAGAGCACGTCGGACGCACCAAGGCAGACACATTTTTCACACCCTCTAAGCAGTGGCTATGATCACGTTACTGTGCGTGTAAAAGGATCGGAGTTGAACCAGAATTTTCCTCCTGATTTTGAAAGGAAACTGGGCTCCTTATCAACAAATTATCTTGAGTCTGCCGGTCACAAAGGATCATCCCCACGTTCACACGTTGCTGCTGCTCCTTTATTATTCATGAAGGACACGTAACGCTCGAGCAGTGGAAGAGTAGCACGTGATTTTCCTCACAAAGCTGCATCAACCTTGTCCCCACACCGTATCCCACCTGGGGGGACAACAATTGGAATCAGGAGGTCTGCTCATTTACGGAAGCAGCAGCTCCTCAACCCAATAAAAAATCCTGTTTTGGAGGGAAACAGTAGCTTTCCTGTCCCAACTCATTCTAATAAAATTAATAGACTCCATCTGTCTTCGAGGAGACTCGATCAGGGAAGTCTGTTAACATATCAACGTGGAGACCCGCTCCCTAACCTGGTGGACCCTCAAAGTCTCACACAGGAAGTCACAGCCCAGCTGTTTAGGCTAGGATCTGAAATTACTTCCAGCCTGTTAGCTGAAAAAGACTGGCTGATGGCGTCGGGTCTGCCTGAGAACGTGGTGACAAATATACAAAATGCCCGTGCCGGGTCAACACAGTCCCTATACGCACAAAAGTGGCGTATCTTCGAAGCCTGGTGCTCAGAAAGAAATATCATTTCTTACGCTTGCGACCTGGCTCAACTACTAACTTTCCTTCAGGATTTACTGGAAAAGGGTTGCTCTTATTCAACGATTAAAGTGTTCCTTGCAGCTATCTCTGCCTGTCACAAGGGCTGGGGACACAGGACTCCTGGAGCACACCCAATCATAATGAGATATATGAAAGGTGTGCTTCGAACCAAGCCACCCAGCAGGACCTTGACCCCTGGTTGGGATCTTGGTCTGGTCTTGGGGGCTCTTTGCGACCCACCATTCGAGCCTCTGAGCGAGATATCTTACAAAACTGCTCTTCTCCTGGCTCTTTGCTCAGCAAAACGCATGGGTGACCTCCATGCGTTGTCTTACACCCAATGTGTACCAGATTTGCCCCTGACGGGTCAAAGCTCACACTAAGGCCTAATCCCGCATACACCCCCAAGGTCTTGACTCTGAACCATAGGAGTCTGGACTTTGATCTCTCCTCCTTTCCACCTGCTCCTGTCCTCACCCAGGAACAGGAAAGGCTACAGGCTCTCTGCCCAGTGAGGGCTTTACGCATCTACGTGCAGAGAACAGCAGAATGGAGGAAAACAAACCAACTGTTCGTCTGCTTTGCTGCACCTGCTACAGGAAAGGCCCTATCAAGACAGCGCCTCTCACATTGGGTGATGGAGGCCATTAAGAGGGCATACGGTAGCAAAGGTCAACAAGTGCCCCCTGGAGTCCATGCTCACTCAACCAGGGGCTTGGCCACTTCCTGGTCATTGTTCAAGGGCGTGTCAGTTGCAGACATTTGTGCTGCTGCGAACTGGAGCTCTTTAAACACTTTTGCAAAGTACTACAGTTTGGATGTTACTGCGTGTGATGTCACTCAGGCTGTTCTTTCTAATACACAATAGAAAGTAGCTTTGAGATGCCTTCTGGTCAAGGGCAGACGTTCACACTAACAGGCATTTTACTGAGCATTTCAAGGGTGTGAATGAATTACGTTCCCATAGCAAGTATGTTGCACCGAGAGACCGAACTGAAAGGGAACTGAAAGTTATGCACCATAACTCATGTTCCCTGAAGGAAGGGAACGAGGTGCAACATAGCTGGCCCTTTTCAATGCTGAAAGCTCGGTGAAGTGCAATTTTGGAGACAGTTGGAGGGGCGTCAGTCGCCTAAGTACCTAAAGGGCGGTACCTCTGGTGCGGGGTGACGCCCCTGCCGTAAAAGGCGTGAATGTATTCCTTCAGGTAATCGCGCGGGGGCGCAATTCCCATAGCAAGTATGTTGCACCTCGTTCCCTTCCTTCAGGGAACATGAGTTATGGTGCATAACTTTCAGTTTTGTAAGTTTTCATTTTGTCTTTCTTCTTTGTACCGAAAACTAACAGAACCGAGCCCTTCTTGAAACTGAACCGAAATGTTATTTTAGCGTACCGTTACACCCCTAGTATTAGCAAGTCATGCTAGCTTATTTATTCTCACAGCTAATATTAAATCATTAACAATTAACTTAACTGTTTAACTTTAACACCGTTGACACAGTTTCAACATAATGTTTTCTTGCATTCTCGTCTTCATTCTGGTCCAGAAAACGTCCCATCTTGAAAAGTAGGCTACAAACATTCACTTTTCATATCCTTCAGCATCAGGAGATGTTTACAAAATCACTTTTTTTCTTTAATCTCATCTTACAAGAAATTGTTGTCCACAGTCAATCTCAATTAATTCAGATGGTTTCTGAACAGTCATAAGAATCTTCAAGCTCAGCCTATAATTCATGCAGATGTGTTAAATCCTTGAAGCTGTGTCTCAAACCCACATCACACATGCACAACCTTAAGTGTGTTCAATGCTTCGAAGAGTGAAAGAGCGAAGCTATTTTTGTAAGAGCAGATGGCCCAGTGACCCGTCCTTCATTCAAACTAAATAAATCGTCCCACAATGCACCACTTCTTTGGCATTTATGTCAATACACCAAAGATAGCAATACACAGCAAACAAACATTACAGCTCAAGTTTAAGTACTCAGCGTCTGATTACTTGACAATATCTCCTCGCCGTGTTTCCCTGATCTTAGAAGAAGGTGTTTTTGCTTTTGCAACATTACATTTCTACTAGTGTACACTGTCTTCTGCCTATTAGCCACTAGAGACATGGCACCGGCAGTGACACTGAACAGGAACATAAAAATATACGAATGTTGTATTGTTGCAACAACGCACTTTTTCAAGATGATAATCGACATTATGGAGAGTATTGTGGAGAGAAATGTCAAGAGCTGTGTCTTGTTTGTTAATTATTTAGTGTTTGTGATTCTTGTGTTTTGTCCTATATGTGTTTCAGTTTCCTCAGTGATTTCTGGACTCCTGCTCCTCCCACTCTCACCTGATCCTCATTATCCCTCCCCAGGTGTTGTCATTTCTCCTTCATTAGTTTATCTTTAAAGCTGGTTCTCATTTGCTCTCTGTGCTTTATGCATTTGAGCTGCGTTGTTTGTTCCTTCAAGCTTTCTTGAGCATTTTTTAAAATTTATTTTAAAGAATGTTTTTGCTGCCATCAGCTTTCTTTTTCTTTTCATGAATTAGTTCTTTAATTTCTACCTGACTCTCTCAGGGTTTTGATTCTGCATCATCAAACATAAGAAAGAACACATTCTACTAATTAAGTACAGTATAAGTGAACAAGGCCAGCTGTTTCCTGTTTTGTTTAGTGGAAGTCAAAAATTGGTCTAGATGAAAGTTGCTTTATCAAGGTTAGGCTTGATTTTCCAACAGATTTACTTCACAGCTTCAAACACAATGCATTGAAGGTTTGGCGAGAAGAAAAGCCAATAGGACTGCAGTTTAGTTTACTGTATTTAATGTGAAAGTAATTTCACTGATAATTTCCCCATAAAGGTTAAAGAAAACGATTGTGAAAGACAAATTCATTTCAGATGTGCAAAATTATAAGAATGTGTGAACTCTAGTGCCAGATGCATCAGCTGAGTATGATAGGGATATGTAAACACCTTCATTTAAACACCTTCACCTAGAACAAGAACCACACAAAGAAACAAGAAATGATTATAAAATAGTCACACTTTGCAAAGGGGATATCCCTTCAAACTCGCTTGGAGCCAGGCTCAACTGTGTCTGAAGCAAGTCCGAATTGGTCAGCGCGTGCTGGGATTTTATTCTTTCAAAAGTAGGACAAGGTGAGATTCAGATAGCACATGAACAAACAAGAACGTAATATCAAAACAAACCAGAACGTGATGTCAGAACATTGGCCCTCATGCACGAAAATGTACGAACATGCCACGTCAGATTCAACAAAGTCTTCTATCCTGAGGAAACGTGTGTAAATGGCTTGCGTAAATATGATGAATCCCACCTGTTCTAAACAGCTGCGCGTGCACACGGAGAGGTCATTTACATAATTCCCACCCCTCAAAACACCATATAAGGCCACGTTTCCTGCCTTCTGACAGCAGGAAGTGTCCATTCATTCAAACTCAAGAAGTAAAAGGAGGAACTTCACGCGTTCGGAGATCTGCTCTCAGTCGCGCTGTGGCTACCCCCCACCCCCCACCCCCCCGCAAGTGTCGGATGGTCAAATATCTTTAATTTTAGTGTACTGTGTTACATTATAGTTTCACTTATTCAGAAGAGCGCACCGCTACCCCCCACCCCCCCGCAAGTGTCGGATGTGTTTTTGAACAGAAGCATTTTAAAATGTCTCGAAACTACAGTTAACTTCATATTAATATTGTAGTGCATATGTTGTCTCCCGTGGGTCGTACAGTATCAGAAATCAAGAATAAATGGTTTGATCTGAAAATGGCTTCAAACAAACGTCTCGCCGCAGCACGGACAGGAGGTGGTCAGTCTGCGAGATGGATGGACAATACTGTAAATGCCACGCTGCAAGACGCGTGCCAACATGTTTTGCAGCACAAATGTGTCATGCGCGCACCTCCTGGTCATCGCGCAACCACATTCTGCAGGTTATATTTCGAATCAGATAATAATCTATTGCTCCGATGGTGTTTGCACAGCAGTCCAGCAATAGCATGAAAATCAGTCTTAATAATTGTTCTGCGGCGGTGTATGGGGATTTTATGTACCTGGGTGTTAATATGAGGAGCGGCTTTGATGACCAAGGGGAGCGCACGACTCACTGAAGCCTGCGCGACACACCAAACAAATTAAACTTAAAATTATAATTCTAATTCAAACAGAATAACCTATTGTCAAGAATAATTATGGTGCGTGATTTTTTTAAACCCAAAATATTTTCTAAATAACGAAATATGAAGTTATTCGTGGAGAAGATCCGTCTGGATGACAGCAGACTGACGCTCCTAAATTATACGACAGGTCCGGACCACTCGTAAATTTTGTTCGTATCTGAAGAAAATCGTAGGATACGAAAACATTGTTGAATGCCGCAAATGATCCTAAATCACTCGTACGCACAGTTTAAGAACAAATCTGTGCGTACGAACGGTTCGTGCATGAGGGCCATTATCTGTAATCAAACATGAGCCCAACCGCAGGCCCAACCAGCGTCCTTGTTCTGTGTCAAGGAGACGAATGCACGCACTCTTTAGATAAGTGTTTGTTACATACAGAGATAATTTAGAAAGAGAGTTGAGTAATGATTTTGTTAAGAGTACATTAATAAAATAAGTTTTATATGATAAATGTTAAAAACTATCAGAGTGTATTGGCTCTTGTCTTAAAAAAACATTTATATTACAAAGATTAAATTCTTCATGCATGCTTTGCCATCATGTGCACTCAAATATGCATTAATTATTCAGTCTACACTTGGTACAGTTTTATTTGAAGATACTTATTTGCTTAGAAATATAAGATTTTATGAGCTTTGCGAAGATTTATTAAAGCTAGTTGGCCCAACAAATTACATATTGCTCAATAGAGAACTGATGCTGCAGCAACTGTTCATTAGTTTATCAATCTTTTTGAAATTAATGCAGTCATCCCAATTTACGTAACTATATATAAGCTTTAAACTGAGCAGTAAGTTTAAAATGGGGACCTACAAGTTGATGTTTGAGGAAATAATCATGAAACGAAGAGGGGGGACAAGTCCATCTGAACAGCCAGTTTATGTTTTCATTTGGGAGCAAACTTGTTTGTCAAACTTATTTCTGCTTGGTGCAAAATGATGATGAAACATGCGATTTAACTTGGTAATGAGAGATTGATTAGTTTTATGGATGAAAATTCTGCAGAGCCTTGTATGGTCTGTTTTGCATTATGGCAAAACACCCCCCCCCACACCACCCACAAAAGATTCAGCTTTTCAGTGATAATGAGATAATCGAGATGCACGACTGCATATGACGTTTTATTTTCAGATGAACTCAAAAACAAGATGGGAGCAGAATATTGAAAGTGTTGCATCGTGGTTTTGATTTACTTGACACTTGGCTGTTGGTTTTTTTGCAGTCCCAGCAGTACAGGAATCTGAAGTTTGATGATTTAAATTAGGGCAACACAGCAGTTTTTTTTTTTTTTGCTCTCCACTTCTACACACACACACATAAAAAAAGGTGGTAACATCAAGGTTCTTTATTGTCATTCATCACATGTGGTACATGAGATGGAATGAGATGGAATGAGATTATGTACTTTGTACTTGGTCCCAATTACACCCCAAAACACCAAAATTACAAAGTATTAAAATAAATGGTGTACATAAGGATCTAAGATATACGCTAAACACTAATGTAAAATAATACGGTATATATTAAACAGCAGCTTGAACATGAGTCTGTAATGAGCAATCAACAACAATCAACCTAACACCCAACTAAGCACTTGACTTGACTTAAGGTGATTTTAATGGATTTAAAATGCTTCAAGTGAAGAAAAATCTATAAATGAGTTAAATTAAGGAGACAAAGTGGAAAAAATGCTTCTTTTTGAACAGTTTGCAAAAGGAATGGGATGGGGTGCTGCTTCCTGATGGGAGATGAGATGGAAAATTCCTCTGCTGTCCTCTGACACACTGTCATGGCCTACCACCACCCGAAGGACACGTCGAGGACATTTAATCATCACTTACTACTATGACGAGCTCAGACCTCCACCTTTGGGCCACATTAGCAATTCCAGAGCAACTATTAATCTTGGTCAATTACAGGACATGTCACCATCGACCAGACTATTTCACCTGCAGTGCTCAAGTTGAAATTAATCACCGGTGGGCAAATTAGATATGAAATGTATAAAGGAAGGTCTTATATAACCATCTGCATTCTAACAGGTAGTGGATCTGTTGGAATGTAGCACTCAGAGATGAGGTTTTATACGTTAATGCGCTAATCTTTAGAGAGGTATATTCTTTCATTGGGGATATTATGGAAGGCTGTGACCTTCTAGAGGCATTTTATCTGTTTTTATATAAGGAATCAGTGTTGAGCTATAAAGAAATGAAAGAAAAGTGATAAACATTTCATTCCTATTTGTAAAAGCTTCAGGGGAAGAGGAGACTGAGTCCCGGAGACTGCACTAATCCGTTTTCTAATTTGCTCTGTCATGTGACACATTGTGTTGACAAAAGATATCGGAACAATAAAAAGCAACAAGGCGATGACAGAAAATGGCAAGAAAAGGAGACCGCTTTGCTGCGAAACAACAGATTCATTCAGGTGGAAGCAGCAGACAGAGTTCCACACGAAAATATCACACTGACAAAAAGAGTGGGTATAAAAAGGGCAGACACGACAAAGGAGCTTTGTCAGGAAAAGAGAATGTACCGTTAGCCAACCAAGCTGGCAGAGTGAATTTACCCTTTATAGAAGTCTCATATAAAACATATACATCTCTGTTCATTCAAAGGAAACTTATCTTGTTCATAATTTCACATTTTCAGGTGGTCTAAATGTCTGTCACTCTCCTCACTTTCTTTAGAGTTTAAAATGGTGCTGGTTTGCTGTGATGAGATATGGTTTTAAGATCTTGTTGACCTTTTCCACGCTCATGAGATCTGCATGGTGGTGGTTGGGGCTGGCTAGTCCATGGTATTTATTTATTATTTTTTGTAATACATTATTTTTACTATTGAATCTGGGGCCAAAGAACAGATTTAACTTGGACAGTTGGGTAGCGCTATTTTAGGCTAATTTTATCACAAGATAGGGAAGAAAAACAATGCTAACATGCTAATGCTTACACAGTTGACATTAAAGTATATATGACATGATGTTCAAATATCCCCTCACTAGGGTCCTTGAGGGGTCATGGGAGTTTGCCCATCCAGTCTACATGTGTTTTGTGGACGTGAAGACATTCGACCATGTTCCTCGGGGTACACTGTGGGGGTACACATTCCTTCGTGAATGTGGGATTGGGGGCCCATTGTTACTGGCTGTTCAGTCCCTATAAAAGTGTTGCAAGAGTTTGGTTCGCATTGCTGGTAGTAAGTCGAACCCCTTCAGGGTGGGAGTTGGGTCCGTGTACATTCAGGCAGTTCGTTTTTTCATTTGAAACAAAAAATGAAAAAACGAAAAAACCACTTGTTTTTTCGTTTTTCGTTTATTGAACCAAAACAAAAAAATGGATTACAATCCGTTATCCGATTTCCGATTTTGTGCACAAAACGAAAATGGAAAAAACGGATAACGACGGGTCAGTTTCGATTTTGTAATTTCTTTTATTGACAGCGGATATGACCCGGAAGTTCTCTCTGCCACGCAAATGTGACGTGTCGAAGCATTTGTGTGCACATTTAAGAGTGTAGAATGCATTTGAGCATATTTACACAGAACAAACTTTGTATTGTTTAAAAAAACTCTTAACAGAGAAAAATCTGGGAGATCGATACCGCGGCCCAGTTACATCAGTGTAATTATGATGAAGATATTATTGTGCTTTTATTGTGAAAAGACAACAGAGGGAGGGAGGGGGGGCAGCGACCACTTTGTAACAGGTAAGGATCTCGTTTAAATCATATTTTCAGATATTTTATTGGACAGTTACTAGAAAGACAGGCGTTCGTATGCCAGGTAAGATATGTTATGCCCTAGCTTGTGTAGTGGTTCAACACTTGGTTGTTCCCAGAAAAATTCGATTAGAATGCTAATGTTGTTAGCGGTTAGCTTAGTGCTAGGAAATGCATTTACGTGTTTTACTTTAAAGTGGTGTCTTATATTTAGGTTGTCCGAGTGCAGCAGCTGATGTACATTCCCAAGACTGGGCCCCCACTGTTAACCTGGGGTACCAAAGAAGTAACGAGAGGCCACAAACAGAAGCATCCCACCGACGTGGGGAAAGAGCTAAGGAGCTGCTAAAAGTTACATACAGCTGCGTTTCTACATTGAACGCAGTACAGTCTCCGTGTTTTCTCCGGTAAGTTGATGAAAATACAGCATTTTTTTGCCACTATGAGGCGTTAGCTGAATGTTCTGACCATAATTTATCAACAGTAATATTTCATGTCGCCAGTTTTTTGTTAATTAAACATGTTAAAATGCTATTGTGTGTTAACTACACCTAACTCTTTCATCATGATGGTTTACTGGGTCTATTTCTGTCTAATTCATCGTTTTAAAATATCCATTACATTACAGCTTAAATTTTCAAAAGTTTATATCTTTATTTTTTATGATAATTCCAGAAAATACTTAGCCTTTTTTTCTGAGAGATTGATGTGGTTTAATATAGTTCAAATTATAGATCCTTTGTCAAAGACTGCAGCATAAATTGTGACATTATCATTAAATAAAACCATGATTGTGGAGATGAGTATTTTTTTTATGTTTTCCAGGTGAACCACATGAGAATGACTTCAGTGAACTGCATTCAAACAAAGGTAAAGGTACAAGTTCTTGTTTTCACAAAACAATAATTGCTGAATCAAGAAGTTTGGATAAAATTATTTAACACCATAACCTTCACAAATTGGTATTTACTGCAGGACTGTTAATTTGAATTTGTATTATATTATTAGTATGGTAATCATGGGTCAAGTTGAGATTAGACTCTTTCAAGACAGAACAAGAAATAAGAATTATTTCCAAGAACATATCAGCATCAACAAGTTGTAGAACCATAATAAATATATATATATATATATATATATATAATATACACACTTCCAAGATGCCCAGCATTGCACAAAATTATTTTTTCTTCCACTGAAGATGTGTTTTGCTGCTATTCTTAGTCTCAGCCTGATTTTTCTTTGCACATCATGACATGAAGGAAGAATGCTTTCTAACACACTTGCTTCTCTTCATAGAGTATCCATGGTGTTGGGGAGCTCCATGAAGGATTGACTGGTCCTTGTTCTGAAAAGCCTTTCAACTTTCTGGACCAGGCTGAAGGCTTCATGTGATGGCAGACACAGGACTCCTGGTTTGAATTACTTCAGTGTCAGTAAGGTACCATGCTCTCCTTCCACTCTCATCATTTTGCTTAATTGAACTTGAGCATCCATCACAGATGTTGGAATGTTTGAAGACTGTATTTACTATGTATCCTGTAAGATGGTACAGAATACAGGTTTCACTGTTGATGAAATCAGAAGGACCTGTGTTTCCAATCAGCTGCTCCACACTTATGCCAGGACTGTGAAATGTCTCCTTAATGTCCAGGAACTCTGCCAGAAGACAGAAGACACGGGGTGGCGAGAGGACATCAGATCAAACCAGTGGTTCACCTGCTCCAGAATCCAGGCTGTTGTCAGGTTGGAGGGACGTCGCTGCTGCTCCTGCTCCACCATATGCACTTGCTGAAAACATGCATTGCAGGCTCCACCTTCATTTTCTTAAAATGACTTGGCTGAAGAGTTTTTTGTGAGATTTGGTGCAATTTTGAAAGGCATTTCTTCCTGAAATTCAACCATATCTTTCACTGAACCAAGTGAAACTTCATTGTGTTGAAGTCCCTCATTTAGCACAATGTCTGGTGGAATTATAAAAGTCTGTCCACGAACCAGGGCACTCTTCAAATTCTTTACCAGATGTGGGACATGAAGTAAAGCCTTTTATCTCGTCTTGCTGGGTGTTGGACAGATGTTTTGTTGTGGCCCACTCCAAATGCCCGCCACATCGCTCTGTTAGCACTGCCCATGTCAGTAGTGATGTTTAGCACGAGAAGGCCTATGGAAGCTGCTCTTTCAATGATTTCTAGAATGAGTGGCTCATGATTTGCCCAATTGGTAGAATTGCCACTGAAATGGTAAGACACCACTTGCTTCCATCTTGTTGTGCTTCCTGTATGTAATTAATAAATAGTATAAATATTTTGAGCCCTGATTGAAAATGTTTGTGCAGATTAAACTTACAGCACTCAGTTTGTGTTGTTGTGATGATGGTGATGTTGCTCCTGCTGACTTGATATGATGTAATTAATAAACAATAGTAGTAAATGTACTTCATTAAAGCTTGTTTTACATTTGACATATTTTATAATTGTTTTGTAATTTATTTTTGCACAATTAACACTTATTTTGTCATCTGTTATGATTATAACTAGAAACTGTTTCATTTAAATTAACATTTTAATCAGTGAATTACAATTTTACAGTAGTAGTCAGGCTACAAGCACAATCAACTCTGTTATCCAGGTACAGTACTTGGTTGCTATAAAAAATACAAATAGAACAATTATATAATGTGCAGAAATGAAGACTTCATCCCAGATCTAAGGTAAGCTGGAGCAGATACTGATGGCATGGAGGACAAGGTAGATCATTCTCATGTACAGAACATCAGAAATAGCTTTCTAATAAGCGTTACTCTTATTTTCTTGTTTTTTTTTTACATGTGTAACATTATAAAACACTGTTGAAATGGCTATATTGATCATTGTATTGCATAGACATTTTTTTCTCCAAACAAATGTGTTTACAGTTTCGTTTCACTGTAATGATCTGCCACGTCTAAAAAGACTTTAAAAAAACGCATAGTCAGTGAAATAACCAATAATCAGTTAAGTAATCAGTTTGTTACTGCTCAATAATTACTGAAAGATGTTGGACAAAGTAAGAAAAGTCGCATTTTGGGTTCTGTTGCGCCAGTAGCTGCTCAAACTGACTGGCAGCGTCGAGCTGTGAGAGCTGCATGAACCACGTGACCACCTAGCGGCGTCACATTTGCGGGGCAGAGAGAACTTCCGGGTCATATCCGTTGTCAATAAAAGAAATTACAAAATCGAAACTGACCCGTCGTTATCCGTTTTTTCCATTTTCGTTTTGTGCACAAAATCGGAAATCGGATAACGGATTGTAATCCATTTTTTTGTTTTGGTTCAATAAACGAAAAACGAAAAAACAAGTGGTTTTTTCGTTTTTTCATTTTTTGTTTCAAATGAAAAAACGAACTGCCTGAATGTACACGGACCGAGTTGGACTCCACCAGGGCTGCCCATTGTCACCGATTCTGTTCAGAACTTTTATGGACAGAATTTCTCGATACAGCTAGGGAGAGGAGGGTTTCCGGTTCGGTGGCCTCAGGATTACATCTCTGCTCTTTGTGGATGATGTGGTCCTGTTGGCGTCACCGTGCCTTGATCTTCAGCTCTCACTGGAGCAGTTTGCAGCCAAGTGCGAAGTGGCTGGGATGAGAATCAGCACCTCCAAATCTGAGGCCATGGTCCTGAACCGGAAAAGGATATTGCTCTCTTCTGGTCGAGGGTGAAGTTCTGCATCAAGTGGAGGAGTTCAAGTATCTTGGGGTTTTGTTCACGAGTGAGGGAAGAATGGCGCGTGAGATTAACAGACGGATTGTTGCATCATCTGCAGTATTGCTGAATCTGTACCGGTCCATTGTGGTGAAGAAAGAGCTGAGCTGTAAGGCAAAGCTCTCTGTTTACCAGTCAGTCTATGTTCCTACCCTCACCTATGGTCACGAGCTCTGGGTAGTGACCAAAAAATGAGATTGTGGATACAGGTGATTGAAATGAGTTTCCTCTGCAGGGTAGCTGGACTCTCCCTTAGAATTAGTGTGAGAAGTTCAGTTATCCAGGAGAGACTCTGAGTAGAACTGCTGCTCCTCCACGTTGAGTAGCCAGTTGAGGTGGTTCAGGCATCTGGTAAGGATGCTCCTGGGGACCTCCCTAGGGAGGTGCTTCGGGCATGTCCAACTGGGAGGAGACCTCGGGGAAGACCCAGGACATGCTGGAGAGACAAATGTCTCTCGGTTGGCCTGGGAACACCTTGGAATCCACCCAGAAGAGCTGGAAGAGGTGGCTGTGGAAAGAGATGTCTGGACCTCCCTGCTCAAACTGCTGCCCCTGAGACCCGACTTCAGAACAAGCGGAAGATAATTGATGGATGGATGAACATCATAGAGCTCTTGGGTATGACTTCAGGTCACTTATGGGACTTTAACATCTTCCATATGTCTTTACTGAGACAACACCCTTACTGCAGGAGAGGATAAAATGACTGAATGACTCTGTTCTGCCTGAATCCTTTCTTGTATCCATGCCTGAGAGGATGTCACGCCCACTTGACTCAAGACCAGCAGTGCGCCTGTACTACCACCTCTGTAAACAATTTGATATGACTGTAACCACTGCTGTTCAGTCTCAAGGCCTTTTGCCACTCTGGGTGTGTAACCTTTAAGCCAGTGAGGGGTTTTCTGAACTCTGATGTCTTTATAAGTTTGTTGAGCTGAGGCATTCAGTAACGTGAATCCTGATGTGCCATACTGTATGTGGCTTTTGTCTAACTTCATTACCTTATATTTTCTCATCAGACTGCCTGTGAATATAAAGTCATTAATAATTCATCACCGTAAACAAGGTCCCTTGGTTGGCCTGGGAATGCCTTGTGGTCCTCCCAGAAGAGCTAGAAGAGGTGGCTGTGGAAAGAGATGTCTTGGCCCCCCTGCTCAAGCTGCTGCCCCCACGACCCGACTTCGGAATAAGCGGAAGCTTATAATGGATGGATGGATGTTCAAATATATTTAATACACAATACATTTCGTTTGCAATAAACTGATGTCTAAATTGGGCAGCATGGTGGTGGCTCAGTTGGTAGAGCTGCCGCCTTTCAGCAAGGTTGTCTGATTGAATCCCGGCCTGGGGCTTTTCTCGGTGGAGTTTGCATTTTCTCTCCGTGCATGTGTGGATTTTCTCCGGGCACTCTGGTTTCCTCCCACAGACCAAAAACATGCATGTTAGACTGATTGGTGACTCTAAATTGTTCCTAAGTGTGTGAGAGAGAGAGAGAGAGAGAG
>JBBPBX010015636.1:0-11956 GCA_038048925.1 Garcialebias charrua | reverse complement strand
AGAGAGAGAGAGAGAGAGAGAGAGAGAGAGAGAGAGACCTGTCCATGGTGTCCCCCACCTCTCGCACAGTGATAGCTGGACATGTGCACCAGTGGCCCTGCGTGACCTGAAAAAGAAGAAGCGGGTAAAGATAATGGATGGTTAGATCTTAGATGGATATCTAAACTGGGTAATACCCATTATGTTCCTCCTTTAAAATATTGATACCCATCACACTTTATGGTTTTAAGTTCTGTCTTTGTTTTGTGTTTTTGCCAAAGAACAATAATTTTTTAATTGACGATTTAAAAAGTTTTGTGTTCAGTTTGTTCTTCTGCTGGTTCATTACATGCAAAACCCAGTGATTGTCTGACAGTGTTTATTTGAACATAAAACCAAGAGGTAGAAATGCATCAATAATTTAATTTTATTTATTTATTGTGTAATAAGGGCCATTTTAAAGAAGAATGTTTCTTTGGCTTTGAGGCTTCCTTAGTTTATGTACTGCAGACAAGTTTGCAATGACTGTATTTAAAAATACTTGTTTATTCATGACTAAAACTGGAGAGTGAGGTATAAATTTGGCCAAAAAAAAGTATATATATTTTTAAAGATGCAGCAGAAGTTAAAAATTAACTCTGCATTGTTAATTTAGCAGCACACCCAGTAAAGGAGCACATTAAGTTGTACCAAGAGCAGTAAAAAGTCCAAAACTCTGCAGCAAATTGAGAGCAACATTTTCACATTTACAGGTGCAGACAATTTAAAACAAAGATAGTTCTCTGTAACTTCAAATCTATTCATCTACTAGAGTCCTTTCTACTCTGAAAAATGTGAAGATTTTGTAACAAATTTACAATAAACTGTCCAAAACCTCAAACCTGAGCTGATTTCCTTGTTTGCCTCTACATGAGCATCAGCCTGCCACCCAAAATAGTTCAGATTAATTAACTCATAGATGTCTCTGTCATCACTAAAGACTGCTGATGCTGCTTTAGATATTGCTCTGATGATTAAGTACTGTGGAGATTTTAATTAATTAAAAACTCACTCAGAACATCATACCTTTGAGGCAAATGCTTAAAGGAAGGCAGCAGCAGCATGAAACTGTGTCACTGCAGGAGCTAGCAACAATGGGACACGGCCCAATTAGAATATTTTGTTGTGAATCACAAATAATTAGCGCACACAGACCCTTTCCAAAAATCAGAATATCATGGAAAAGTTGTTTAACTTCCATAATTACTTTGTACATTCATAAATTAATATTTAATAGATGATAGATTCAGGGCTCACAGTTTAAACAATTTCAAGTATTTTTATTTATTTTTTTACATAATTTGGGCTTCCAGCTCATGAAATCCATGAAAACAGGATTTCAGAAAATTAGAATACTGTGAGGACATCAGCCTACACTACTCAGTTTTTGCAGAAAAGAAAGAGAAATAGGATCACAACAAATCAAAATATGGTACTTTAAAAAACGATATGTTGATAATCCGCTGAAGCCCACGGTCATCTCTTTTGCTGGTGCATCTTCTCCTGCCACATTTTGCCCTTCCACTAGACTTTCCATTGATATGCTTGGACACAGCACTCTGTGAACAGCCAGCCTCCTTAGCTATGAACTGTTGTGGCTTACTCATCCTATGGAGGGATCAGTGATGGTCTTCTGGCCAGTTGTTATGTCTGCAGTCTTCCGCATATTGAACCGAACTGAGACAATTGAACCAAACTGAAGCAATTTAATGACACCTGGAAACCTGTGCTTTGAGTTTAGTAGATGATTTGTGTGTCACATTCGGTTTAAAACATTCATGTCCTGCAAAATTTGGGCTGATTTCTACACAATATTCTAGCACTTTGAGATTTTCATTAATGAAAAGTGCATTATAAATTAAATTCATTATTATTATTATTATTATTATTATTATTATTAACATTCAAATATTTTGAAATCCTGTTTTCGTGAGTTTCATGAGCTGGAAGCCCAAGTTATGTAAAAACAAACAAATAAACACTTGAAATTGTTTAAATTGTAGGCCCTGAATCTATCATCTATTAAATATTAACTTTCTGAATGGCTTTATGAAACAACTTTTCCATGCTATTCTAATTTTTTGGAAAGTGTCTGTATATGCCCACATATATAGCAAATCTTTAGTTTGTAAACTTTAACCCATATTACTTTTGATTACACAAATTAAATGTTCAGGGTTTGTTTTGGAGCACAGCTGGCTGCTGCAGCAGAGAGCTTGGCCATTAGTCCCAGCCTGTTGCAGTGGTTCATTGATGGGTGTGAACAAAAACACCAGAAAACCCATTTTTATCCACTGATGTTTTTCAGGAAAAAAGCCAGGGGTCCGTAAGGGAGACTATTCATTACCATCTATAATAAAACTGAGGGAAATACAAGGATCCCTTGTTGATAATGACCTCTATCACTCCAAAGAGGTTTCTGAATCACCGCTTAATTCAGCCTAATGTAATTTGTTTTATTTCATTTTAATTTTATAAGAAAGAAAAAATAAAACGATACAGGCTCTATATCATACTTGACATATTATTTTGCAACTCACAAAATGGAAATCTTTTAAATGACTTTGTTTCTTGCTTNTGATTTTATACGTCTACCTTATAATGTTTTGCTAGTTTTTTGATACTTTGTAAAAAAAAACAAAAAAAAAAACTTTCTTTTGTTTTTTTTCTTCTCTCTTTTGTTTTCTATTGTTTATTGTTTGTTTGTTTATTGTTTATTGTTTAAGGAAATTATACCACTGCTGTTCATTGTTCTTTAGTTTTAGCAGGTCGCTTTCGTAAATGAGCCCTTGAGGTTCAAAAGATTTACCTGACTAAATAAAGGTTGAATGAAATGAATGAATTTACAAAAACCTGCAGAGGCTGACTAAGAAACCAACAGCACATAATGGCTTATTTTTTATATGTACAGTATTGTGTCAGTTGAGTTTAAGCAGTTTATATTTCTAGTGCTTGTTTTTGGTCGCTTTTTTATTTTTAAAAGTGCATCTTACAACTAATGAACCGCCAGAAAGGTCCAGGTGTTTTCTGACGGTAGAAACAAATCAAAGCATGCTCCATAAACCGTGGGAACGGAGATAAAAGTCAACATGCAGATGAAAAAAATAAACTACTCAAACCGCTAAGCAGAATTTGAGCTATGGGAAAAGTCTTGAAATGCATACAATTAACAAGGGGGCATGCTAACCTTCAGCTTAAGCTTAGCATAGCATATTAGCAGGCTAAAATTTGAAAATTAGCATCCTGTTTGTGGCTTTGGACAATGTGCATAAAGTACAGTGTTGAACCTGATCAGATGCTTTGAAATAACTGACTATTACAAAAATTTCACACACATATGAAAGTCAAGAAAAGCTAACTGAACCGTTAGCTTTTGGTTACTGAAGCGTTTGTGTGTCTCAATGACTGTTGGACACAGCTCAGTCTGAGTCACTGTTCAGTCTCCAAATTGGGAGGAAAATAATTAGGCATGTCACAATAACACATTTTGTTGGGTGATTAATTGTCTCAGAAAGTATTGTGATAAACAATAATATTGTTAGGAGACTGTTTTAAACTAATGTAGTAATGACATAATAATGCAAGTACATATATTCCAAGATCAATAAACTTTAATTTCAAAAGAACACTTAACACTGGAACTGGAAAATAAACAAAACCACCAAAAACAAAAATAAAATGGACTCTCAGTCTCCG
Organism: Garcialebias charrua; assembly: GCA_038048925.1. Classification (NCBI taxonomy): domain Eukaryota; kingdom Metazoa; phylum Chordata; class Actinopteri; order Cyprinodontiformes; family Rivulidae; genus Garcialebias; species Garcialebias charrua. Next base: position 8,242 of record JBBPBX010015636.1, on the reverse strand, counting down.
TTAACAAACAAGTGTACTTGCATAAAAACTAAATACAACAACAACAACAAAAAGGAAATAAAAACTACATTGAACCAAACAGTACAGATCATGAAGTCTGTAAACTAAATTGCCCTTCAAAAATATTAATCATTAGTAATATTAGTAGCAAGCTGGTTGTATTGCTGCTCTTAGTTGCTACCGTTTTATGCCAAATGCGACATACCAGCTCGCAAAACTTCAGCGGTTCGCCTCGGTCATTTGGTTTGAATCCGAAGTACTCCCACAAAGCTGCTGTCACATTCGACATTGAAACCAATTCTATTAAATTTTTTCTCCTCCAATTTCAAATAGCATTTATTTAGCTCGCTAACTCCTCACGGGGCTCTAATGCTGTAGATGTACAAGACGATGCGCCTTGGCTGGCTACCTGACGCAATAGTTCACTCCCCCCTTAAGCTAAGGAAATGAGAAATGGAGGGGTCAGTGAAGAGCACCGGAGTTTAGCCTTTTGTCATCCGGTGTCTGTCAGGCTCTGCTGTCACGAAAGGAGTGTTGAACCCAAATGCAGGAGGAGGATGACTTGGAGGCGCAGGACAATTTTAAAGTGTTTATTTACAATAAAAACAAAACAAAGGCTGGCAGGGCAGCAAGAACTATTAAACTAAACTAAACTGAAACTAAACTGAACTAAACTGAAGAGGTACTTACTAAACACTCAGGGAAACACGGAGGAAGAGCAGAACACAACACCTTGGAAGGACAAACCTGAGACAATGACAAGACTGAGAGGAGCTGAATATATACACAGACACACTGTTTACACATGACATCCACCTGTGATGATTACAACTAGACACAGGTGAGACAGGGGCAGAAACACAGAGCTGAACTAAACACAAGCAGACAGAACCCAGAAAGCTGAATTAAACAGAAGGCTGAATTAAACACAAACATGAAGACTAGATTAAACACAAAAGACTGAAGCTAAACAGAAAGCTGAATTAAACACAAACATGAATACTAGATTAAACACAAAAGACTGAAACAAAACAGAAAGCTGAATTAAACACAAACATGAAGACTAGATTAAACACAAAAGACTGAAACAAAACAGAAAGCTGAATTAAACACAAACATGAAGACTAGATTAAACACAAAAGACTGAAACAAAACAGAAAGCTGAATTAAACACAAACATGAAGACTAGATTAAACACAAAAGACTGAAACAAAACAGAAAGCTGAATTAAACACAAACATGAAGACTAGATTAAACACAAAAGACTGAAACAAAACAGAAAGCTGAATTAAACACAAACATGAAGACTAGATTAAACACAAAAGACTGAAACAAAACAGAAAGCTGAATTAAACACAAACATGAAGACTAGATTAAACACAAAAGACTGAAACAAAACAGAAAGCTGAATTAAACACAAACATGAAGACTAGATTAAACACAAAAGACTGAAACAAAACAGAAAGCTGAATTAAGCACAAACAGACAGAACACAGAAACACCAGACAACTAGAAAACAGACTATGACAGTGTCTTCAGTAGAAAGAGAGACACGAAGAAACAATAAAGTCGATAAATGAAAATTATCAACCTCATTTTAATTTATCATGCAATTAATTGATTTTTTTTTTTCTTGCTAAAGGCCTAAATATATATATTTATTTTAGAGTTGCAGTCTTACTAGAATCTGAGTGTTTGGGACCAAGCGATTAGCTAATCACGTGAATATGTTTTGCACGGCCTATTGTTGCGCACACGGCTTATAACTGTACTGTAGGTTGCGAACATTATTTTCTTGCTCGCCTGTATCTACATTAAGTATTGGCCCACCGCCGTGGCAACCACTTTTCTAAGTTAATCTACTAAAGAACATATTTGAAATTAATTTTAAAAAAATTATTTTATTCATTTTACAATAATGAAATACAACAAATGAAATATATGAAATGGAAAGAAAAAATATAAAATATAAAATGAAAGGTAGCAGATGAAGAAAATATCTTGTTTAATTGGCTCCTTATTTATCTAATACAAACTAATTGTTCTATAATAACAAAATAAGTAAATAACTCATTTAACCATCAGTTATATATATTACTCAAATACATTCATTTATATTTGTTCAACAGATCAACTTTGACAAGTGTCTTTAAGACAGGAATTGATTTGGCTTCCTTAAATACTGACATTAAGTTATTCCACAATCCTACACCCTGTATTACAGTAGTTCTTCCCTTCAAACTAGTTCTAAATTGCGGTTTTACAAATACATCTTTTCCCTTGAGATTGTAGCAGCCAGATCTTTTCACAAAGTACATTTGGATATTTGATGGTAGTATACTATTATGAGCTCTATACATTAGTAACAAAATGTTATAATCCACCAAATCATAGACTTTCAGTAATTTCATTTGTTAAAATAATTCACTGGATGGGTGACAGTGATGTTTTCTTGTTATAATTCTTACAATTTTTTCTGCTAAATAAAAATAGGCATTGTGCTGCTTTTACATGCTTTTCCCCATACACTAACACAATAAATCAAATGTGGCATAGTCATTGAATTATACAAAAGATACAATGCTTTATCGTTTAGTAGATATCTAACTCTATAAAATACTGCAATTTATTTAGATATTTTTGTTTTAACCAAATGTACATGTTGTTTTCATGATAGATTATCATCAATAACAACACCCAAGAATTTTACCTCATTGACTCTGCGAATCACTGAGTCCTCGATTAAAAATGGAATATCAATTGATTTATTTGTATTACTAATTTCACTATTTCTTTAAAAATATACAGTATATGTCATAATTCACAGTTTGTAGATTTGGATCATTGGAGCTGTAGCACTGGCTGATTGTCATAAGAAAACTCCTATGGTGGTGTCAAAATGCATCACTTTTGAGATGCTTTTGACACCCACGAAAACTCTGCATCTATTTTGATTGAGAATTTGTTACATAAATCTTTTGAACATGTTTAAAATTCAAGAGAAAAAAAAATCCTCCACAACTTGTGAGGACATTTTGAACCCTCCTAAACGATTTAATACATTTTGGAGACCACTCATGAATTAGACGCCATTGCTCAAGAGCCTGATTTCAGAAGGTTATATCTTCTGAAATCTGAAAGATTATATCTGTACATGTTGTAGCAAAATACTTGGCACATTTATCTTGTTCTTATTGATTTACAAATATATTAGTTGTACATTTTCCCCTCTATTTTAATTTTTTTTTAAATTCATTTATCCCTGCAGTTTATGAGCTACATTTTCCCCATCTTACAGGAGTTTTTCCTGTTCTTACAACAAATATGAAGTTATTGACAGTTTGTGGTCTCAGATTGTCAAGATGCTTCATGAAACAGGTCAGAGGTTTATGACTGAAACAGCCTAAACCGCCAACAGTTTTAGACTAAAAGTGTATTATCTGTTATGGGTTTTGTTCTTAGACGAAATAGAGATTTTATTTAAATGAACCCTTGAGGCTCTTCTGGTCCTTTGCATTTCTAATATTATTTTTAAGTTTATGCTGCCTTTGTGTGAATAAGACCATAAAAAGGCATGATTAGGAAACCAAAGTTGCTACAGTAACACAAAGTATTAACCTAGAAAGTATTAACCTAGAAAGTACCGAACAACTTCAGAGATGCAATAAATCATTATCTAAATCAACAGTTATGAATGTTTTCTTAATAATTTTGGATATTAATGACTATTCTGTCAGCTTAAAGCAGCCTTCCTCAATATTTGGATTAATGTTATCCTGATTCAACACCGTTTCTTTCAGTCAATGGTTCCCAGTGAGACCAACATTCTCTCCAAAAAGTGTTTTAGGAGCAACTGAAGCACAGCAGAGAGGGATCCCAAACTCAACTTTTTATCAAGGTTGTTTAAATTTTAATCAGGTACTTATCAAGGCATCCCATAAAGAGCAATCCTTTTAATGAATGACAGTGCTAATGGAAAGAGTTGGGGGAGAGGCGCTGGCGCTGGGATTCAGTAATTTGTGTTTATCTTCAAGGCACAAAGAGTTTTTGGACCATATATCATCACAAGATGGGATGAAGCCGATCCCAGTTCATGAAAAATGAGCCGCTCCAGAGAATTTACAACTTCAGCCTTCACATTATTTTCTCTAACAGCAGGTACAAAACTATTTACCCACAGAATTACAAGTTAGTGGATGAGATAATGAAAGCAAACAGAAAAGAAGTTGCAGCTTCACAGAAAAAGTTCAGACCAAATCTAACAATTATCTTGAGTGGGAGGTTTGGGCAATTACTGTATTATTATTTTTATTTTTTAAAGTCTTCCTCCTTTCCAAAACCAAAATCTAATGGTTCTGAAAAGGCACCTTGCTCATGCAAAGACCATAAACAGATATGAAAACAAATGAGAACTGTGAGTTTCGATGTCTGGGCTTTGCACCAGTAAAAACAAATTTTTGGTTAACTGCTTGCAGAAGGAGTGTCGGCTGGCCTGGGAAGGACTTGGGGTCCTCCCAGAAGAGCTAGAAGAGGTGTCTGGGCCTCCCTGCTCAAGCTGCAGCCCACCGTGACTTAACATAGGATCAAGCAGAAGATAATGGATGGAGACTTTTGTACTACCGTAGTTAGTTAATGTATTTATAATGTTTATTTAACCAGGAAAATCCCATTGAGATCAGATCTCTTGTGCAAGAGAGGCCTGGGCCTGAAGGCAGCACGTTTTTGTACTGTGGGAGGAAGAGTATCTGTGGAAACCCACACATACATGAAAACATGCAAACTCTACACAGAACAACCACAGGTCCAACCCAGGGATTGAACCCAGGACCTTTTTGCTTTGAGGCTACAGTGTTAGCCACTGAGCCTTGGTGCTGTCAATTATTTCAAACCATCTGAGCAAGATTTAATACTTGAATCATTAAGTCACAAACAGGAGGCTAACTTCCAAATTTTAGCCTGCTAATTTGCTAATCTGGGCTAAGGTTAGCATGCTCTCTTGTTTATTTTAAGTACCATTTTTTCCACCGTAAACATTGCATTAGTCCAAATATGTCTAACAAAGTTGAAAAATCCATAAGTACGTCACTTTGCCGTAAACACCGCATCTTTTATGCATCACTGTTGATGCGTCACTTTTTTCTTCTTCACTAGCTCTCTAACAAGGCGCAGGCGTTCCTTCCTGCTCCCTATTTTCCTCCTGCTTTTTTTTATTTTTTGCTCTCTGTCTGTGTATCGGAGCAGATCCTATTTTTTACACATCTCCCGAAATAGAAACTACTGTTTTGGATCTGACTGACTGGACTTTTGACATATATTACAAATTATTTTCAACAAAGTAACAGGGTCCTGAAGAACCCTCATCTGCTCGAACAAGACTCCTTCAGCTGGATAAATCTCTGGGAGCGATGTGTCTACCTCTGCTATCGACGAGGATGCTGAAATTGCTCACTTGGACCTCGACAGGCTGCTGCCTATGTGAAGGTCTGGTCTGAAGCTGGAGGACTCAAAATTAGATGATTTTCGAGCAAAACCGTAAATTGGAAGTGATTTGAATGGCAGGCCACCTGCGGCTTTGGGACTCATCAGCATGAAAAACCATCTTGAAGAGACTCGTAAGCACGGACCAGTGGAATGCACCCTAATCGGGCCCATTTCGGACCTTGGAAAGTTATCAGGACAGACTCAAAGGCTGACAGAAAATAGTCTGCCTGGATAAATCAACAGTTGTAGTTATCTAAATCTCCCAGCTGGCCCCGGAACAGACCGACTTATCAATTTCTCCTGGGAAATGTGTAAAATAAGGAAAAGTTTTGTCTATCGCAACCCCCCTCCCCCTTATGTGGAGTCTTATTAAAACTGTGCCGGCTGACCATCATCTTAGCAGGACAATGGACTATCTGATAGTGCTTCATAGACTGCCTCGTTGTAAATGCAACATGTTACGTTCATAAATGGGCTTGCTGGCAGTTTTTTTTATTTTAAATCTTGCCCTGTAAGGACAAGGTATGAAGAGATATTTTTTGTAATACCACTATACCCCTCTCCTCATGGCTTTGTCCCTTTTTCTATCAAAAACATGTATTCTGAATAAGAATAAGAAGGCCGCGCTTTATAGCAGCATCTTTGTGCACACCGTCCATCTTTCGGATGGCTGTACGTGCATGTTCTCGTTGTATCTTGGCGCAATGATAATAAAGCTTATTCTGATTCTGATTTGTTTACTGCTGACAACCCGGAACTATGGGCTGGTGTTGTGCCAAAAATCAATTGACTGCCAAATGGCAACTGCGGGAGCGTGCACGGGAGGACTTTACCAAGAATTTAACAAGATTAACACTTAAAAACATTTACTTGTTTGCTCGAAATTATAGTAAAGATGTGCCCCAGTCTAACTTTTCCTAAATAAATGCACTTTGACGGTCAAATTGGCTGTATTTCACCAGGGCGGTGCAGCGAAATGAAGCTGATTTGAAGGTTGCTCCAGGTAGATGACGATGGTAGCTAATGGCAAGTTGATTGTGTCATTAATAGCCACTTTTACCTTTTACATGATACAATGGCATGCCATACTACTCGAGTGCCATCTAGTGACTGAAAATTACATATTCAATATTTTCAGTCAGAATGAATGAAAACGGTCATATCTTAGCCAAAAATTGGTTTATAAATATGGGAAAACATACATAAATACGTCACTTCGGTGTATAAGTCGCGGGGCATGTAAATTATGCAAAAAAGTGACTTATGCAGCGAAAAATACAGTATTTTGATACATCAGAACTTAGCTCAATTGTTTCTTTAGATTCTTTACACTGTTGTTTAGTATTTGTTTATTTTTTATCTCTATTCCCAAGAATAGCAACAAGATAACAACTAAAGTGCTTCTTGGAGGATCACGCTATCCCCGAGCTATTCCAGTCTGGCTTCAAATCCCTCCACAGCACTGAGACTGCCCTACTGAAGGTTTTTAACGACATCTTTCTATCCACAGATACTGGTGACTCTGTGCTGCTTGTCCTATTGGACCTCACATCCGCTTTCGACACCATCGACCATGAGATCCTCATTGCTAGGTTGGAGCAGTGGGTGGGCATCTCAGGATCAGCCCTAAACTGGTTCAGATCCTACCTCTCTGACAGGTCTTTTTGTGTGTCCATCAATGATTTTACTTCTGCAGTGGCGGCTCTTAAATGGGGGGTTCCGCAGGGGTCCATCCTGGGTCCTCTCTTGTTCTCCTTATACCTGCTGCCACTCGGTGCTATTTTCCGGAAACACAATATACCTTTCCACTTCTACGCTGATGACTGTCAAATCTACTTCCCCCTAAGACAAAATGGTACAGGCTCTATTCAACCTCTGCTCGACTGCCTGGCTGACATCAGGGACTGGATGGCTTTAAATTTCTTAAGCTTCAATGATAAGAAGTCTGAAGCCATATTGTTCCTTCCCAATGACACAACCTCAAACCACTGCATTGACCTGTCTGCTCTACCCCTGTCCGAAAAACAAAAAGTCAAAAATCTGGGAGTGATAATGGATCCTTCCATGAAACTCAACAGTCATGTAAACATGATTGTCAAATCCTGTTTTTTCCAGCTGAGGCGTCTGTCTAAGCTGAAGCCCATATTATCCAAAAAGCACCTGGAGACAGTGATTCACGCATTCATTACATCTAGGCTTGATTACTGCAATTCACTTCTGTTTGGCGTCAGTCAAGCCACCATTGCACGATTACAACTGGTTCAGAACGCAGCTGCCCGATTTTTAACCAGCACACGCAAAAGAGAGCACATTACACCAGTCTTGGCCTCCCTTCACTGGCTACCGGTTCATCTTCGAATCCAATTCAAAATTCTCATGTATGTCTACAAATCGCTGAACAGTCTCGCCCCCGCCTATCTCTCGGATCTGATACACCCATATGTCCCTCCACGTGCTTTGAGGTCAGAGGATCAGGTACTCTTAATAGTTCCAGAAACTCGCCTTAAGCGCAGGGGTGACAGGGCGTTCTCTGTAGCAGGCCCAAGACTCTGGAACGAGTTACCGCTGCTCATCAAACAGGCCCCCTCCCTCTCGGTTTTCAAATCCCGGTTAAAAACTCACTACTACTCCATCGCTTTCAATGCCAGCTGATTTGTACTGGATCGTTTGATTTATGATCTGCAATGTTTTTATGTTTTTCGTGTTGTACTTCATTGTATGTGTTGCCTGTTGCGTGTTTGTTTGTCCAGCACTTTGGTGG
>JBBPBX010015635.1:20398-49177 GCA_038048925.1 Garcialebias charrua | reverse complement strand
GAAAGTGCTGGAAATGCTACCAGGCTCTGCCAGCAAAGTGCTTGAAGCAATCCTGCCTCTGGTTCAGGTCGAGGCTCGGATACAGCATAGGTGAGTCACAAGCTTTTATAAAACTAGATAAAAATGTAGGTCAGTTCCTTAAAATTCTCATTCTCTGAACTGTAAGTTTTTTTTTAATTGACAACTGATATTACGTCAAACTTCAACACTATGACATCAAATGTGAGGTTATGTACTGTAATTCATTGCTAACATTTTTGCCTCTTGGCATAATTTAAAGGGGACCACATATTGGTTTTTTAAATTTTTATGGTATGTCTGTGTGCTATCCAGACCCCATTCATTCAATTTAATGCACAAAATAATTATTAGATAATCAATTATACCCTTTTTAATTCTGCCATTTTTAACTTTCGTTTTGAACGACCGGTTTCTTGAAGTCCACGCCCTTCAACGATCTGTTCACGCCCTCTGTAACAGCCAGTATCTGTAATGTGTTGTTGTTTTAAAATTAGCTCTTTTTTTATTACTCATTTGACTTACTGTTAGTGTTAGCTTAAGATAACTTACCGAAACCCGTCTGAGCGCGCCGCAGTTTGCTGCTCCTTTTAGCATTAGACCACCCGAATCCGAAGCTAATGTTAGCTTGTTCCTCTTCCGGTTTTCGCCAGCTCCGCTCGTTGCACGCGATGAGATTTTGGGAGTTATCGCTGTTCCAGTGAAGACAACACAAAGTTCACCAAGTGTCTCCCGTAAATTAATCTGTAAGGAGAAGGTCCTCTTGCTGCGAGCCTGCTGCGAGGCTGCTGCAAGGCTGTACAGTTGAAGCTCCGCTCCATCGCGCCGGAAGAGGGTCCCGTCGAACCCGGTCCTTCCGCCTGTGGTCCGCTCGTTTAATTTTTGCCGGCTGCGCGTTGGCAGCGATCGCAAATACACTAAAAATTGAACTAAAACATAAAAATAACAATTATACTTTATTTATAAAGCCATTTAAAAAAACACAGCTGCAACAAAGTGCTGTACACATGAAATTAAGAACATATAAACAAAAGATGAGATGAAATCATGAAAAACAACAGTCATGTGTTTAATACAGAAGTGGGTTGAGCCTAACCAGGGGTTGCTAGGTGAGGGGCTGGACTCAGGTTTGATCTGATTGGCTGGCGGCTTGTGACGTCAATAAATGCAGGAAGTGTGAATCCTGGTGTATTTATCAAAAATAAATAAATCTACTTAGAGTAAATAAACCACTGGGTGCATTTTTTTGGCACAAGGACTGTTTTTTTATGAAGTAAATACCCAAAGTTTAGTAAAAAAACATTAAAAAGTGAATTTTGCATGTGTGGTCCCCTTTAAAACATAGCTGGCTGCATGGTGAGACTTGCACAATATGTACTTGCTTTCACATACTAATAGAAATAATTTATGCCTGATAACATCCACATCACCTCAAGGCTTCCTGTATTTGCCTAAAGCTCTAACACGTAGTATTTACAAAATGCAATACTCACTGTTAAAGTCACAATCTTACTTTTGAGGAATTACCATAATCTTTCGGACCCTGTATGAGTCAGTTCGTTCATCAAACTCCACTTTTGAAAATAACCTCAGCCGCAGTTGTGTGTAGTGCCAGGACATGTTGGAACTTTTCTGTCTTGTTTTTGTGCTTTTCCCTATCAGTCTGTTCTGAGGAAGGTATGGAGTTCAGAAGTGACTTTTTAAACTCTGTGTTTAGAAGCAAATAATGACAGGTTGCTGCAATACAGCAAATCTGTTATCTATGAGGATTTGACTTCACTTACAAGAAATCCTAATAATCACAGTTGAAGTTTGACGCATGTGAATACATAGTGATTTATTAACGTGTTGTATTACTGGCTGTGCCAGTTTGCCCAGATTTTTTAGGAATAAAAAGCCATTTGTTAAACAAACACGGAATACAGCTTTGTTGGATTGTTTGCCGCAATTTATGTCAATATTGCTCAAATGACAAGGTCGTCTGTGAGTGTAAATCCTGAATGCTGCAATGTGGATTAAATAAAGTGCTCATTTTGTAAAAGGCTATCAGTCTTTCTCTGCAAACTACAAACTTTTGTCCCACTGACCCAGCACTTTGTGTTGCCTCCTTTATTAGAAGTGCAATACAGTACAGTACACTCGGTTACAGTTGTATCCCGTGGCTCGTATCTTTCCCATCCTCAAATCCCTCCCATCTAATTCCAGTAACACTTTTGTTGTCTCCTGCTCACTTTAGGGATAAGCCCTGCAGAGACAGCAGAAAGATTTTTCTGCAGAGTGAATCAACTGCAGCACGTTGATACAGGCTTTTGCCACACCTTAATGTTAGGTCTGAATGTACAATTAACTGCTTGGAGAAGCAACACCTAGCTTCCCCATGTAGCTTTACATGCTCAGTTCATCTTTCTTAAAACTCCTGCATTTGTAGTTCAGTGTTTCTGTAGTTTTTTAACAAATGCCCTTGAAATGGGAAGTCAAATACCGTATTCGTCGGTGTATAACACGCTCCTGTGTATAACACGCTTTGTCCAATTATTGTCAAAATATTGGAAAAATTTGTATATAACACGCTTCGTTGTATAACACGCATCTATTATGCGTCACCGCTACGCGACATGTCAGCTCCTCATTTGCCCTGCTTAAAATGGCGGCCACAGAAGCGAGCGAGTACGAAGGACTTCCCAAGAAAACACGGTAAAAACAATTATTTCTTCGCGAGAAAAAATATATTTCTTAGCTGACATTATAGCACAAGGGTTCCTGAGCTTAACAGTTCCTTAATCAAGTCACAAAATGGTCTAATCTGCTAGATTTAAATTGTTTCGGTTTGACTTCGTCCAAAACACGTCTCATGCGCTACTAAAATAAATGATAAATACATCGATTTTGATCTCAAATGTCTTATACAGGTCACAGCTTGTAAATTAAACTCATATAATTACACTCTGTAAGCCTAAAAAATATCTGAGTGGTTTAAGAGCTGTTTATCTAAACAATAGGTATCTGTTCACGTTAGCTAAGTGCTAACAGCTAAAAGAGCGATTTTTTTTTTTATAGATCCATCTTCTGCAGCTAACAGTTGTTAAATGACCACCAAATAATTATGCTCTGTAAGTTTCAAGAAAATCTGCGGTGTGGTTTATGAGTTATCTTGCTAAAAAAAATACAGCTAACCTCACAGCTATAGCAGCTACATCCAGAGCAGGGGGCAGGCAGCGACAGAGTCAGTCCGACCAGAGGAGGCTTTTTTTGGACACATGAGCTAGAAACGGTCTGGAAGTGGCCCTCCTCTTCCTCTTCGCTCTCTGAGTCCTCTGCTGCTGCCCATAGCGCTCATAGCGGCAGAAACTGGTACCGCACCATTTTTGGCCAAAATTAAAAACTGCGATATCAGAGCCAAAACTGGGTCTAAAAATATGGGGGAAAAATCCATAAATAACACGCTTCGGTGTATAACACGCAGGACATTCAAATGAGCAAAAAAACTGTGTGTTATACACCGACGAATACGGTAGATGTTAGAAGAATTAAAACAAGTCACGTGCTTTTGTGCTTATTCTCTACTAACATGGTCTCCAATTTTGTTTTCTCCACACCCTACCCTTTTATCTTAAAACTTTTTCTTTTCTGCACCATTTTTAATCCACAATGCTCCATAAATATCATCCCCTTACATCCTATTTGTTTCTTTTTGTTCTTCCTGACGTTCTCTCGCATCTTTTCTAATGGTTTTGTCTCTGTAAACTGTCACCCTACCTCCATCTCCCACTGTTTCAACAGTTCGGCACTGTCTTCTTGCCATAGTCGTGTGTATCAGAGTCTCGCCAATCTCATCCGCTGGGCAGACCAGGTGATGCTGGATGGCATCGATTTAGACGACCAGGAAAATGTGGCCTCTGTCAAGAATGTAATCAAAGCAGTGCTAGATGGAGTAAAGGTAATGTCCTTTGTGTTGATGTTGCCAGTGTTGGAATGGTCTTGTCGTGGCGTATTCACGGAGGAGTGTTTCCTTCTGAAAACAGGAATTAGTGAAGCTGACTATTGAGAAACAGGAGCATCCGTCACCCACCACCCCGAACAAACCAGCACTCCCTGTTACTGCGGCAGAGAGGTATAATGAAGCATGTTTCATGAATACAAACAGACCTTCAAAGTATTTCATTCACTCAGCTGGTTTTTATGTCAGCAGTGTGTCAGCAGAGATGCCCTTGATAGATCGCAAGCAGGAGGTCTCCAATAAGACGGCTCCAGCAGCTTCTCCTGCAGAGGCCGCCCCTGAATTTCAAGATGAAGAAGTGGCCCCCCCTAAACCCCCTCTTCCAGAAACCAAAATGGCAGAGCTCAGGTGAGGAAAATGCACACCACAATTTGAATAATACACATTTTCTTAAATATTGTGAACATAATATTGAACTGAAATGAACATTTGATTTTTAAACACCATTTTGTATGGAGCTGTGACACTATTTGTTATCATAAATTAGGGATGCACCGATACCGATACCAGTATCGGGTATCGGTCCGATACCATGTGTGTTTACTCGTACTCGTACTCATAAAAGGGCTCCGATACTACAGGACCCGATACCAGTTTCATTTCATTTCATTGACTATGTAAGAGTTCAAATGTAAAACATTTTATTTTTTGTACAAGTTTGGACATACTTTACAGATTACCAATAGTAATGTACTTTGTTTATTTATGTTTGAAGTGTCTAATGAAAATAAACAGTTTAAGTTAATTAGAATGATTTTTAAAAATATTAATTAGTACTTGTATCGGTACTTGGTATCGGCAAGTACTTTAATGTAAGTACTTGTACTTGTACTCGGTTTTCAAAAATCTGGTATCGGTGCATCCCTATCATAAATGCTTGTTCTGCTTTTTTTTTTTTTTTCAACAGGTGTTTCACTTCAATTTTTATACTTGTATATTGTCAAATCATTTTATATTGCTCATAAAAAATAAGAAGCAAAAATTTACGATTCAGATATGGATTTGGAATAAGGATTAATCTAAAAAAGCTAAGTCTGGTCCTCTGGACATTCAAAACAAACAAAAAACAAAGCAAAAAAAATTGTAGAAACGTTTCGTCTTTCGTCCGAACGAAAGACGGACGAAAGACGAAACGTTTCTACAATTTTTTTTTTTTTTTTTATGTCCAAAGGACCAGACTTAGATTTTTTAGATTTTTTTCTACCTGGATTATTGAGCATGCATCAAGGTAATAAGGATTAATGCTCTTTCATTTTTATTTGGAGATTTTGGTGTGTTTTTTCCGTTTATACGTACCGGTAATTGCACTTTTACACACCCTTCACACTTTGGGTTTCAAATCTGGAGCTTTTTTTTTGTTTGGTGCTGTACCTTTTCCTTCTTACTCTGCTGTGTCTCTCAATTTCTTTATCCTTGGTCTCCCTTTGGATTCTGGGAACAGAGCGCAGTTGAGTGCTGACGCTGGCCAAAGGAGACCCTCTCAGAAGGAGAAGTATGTTGGTCCATGCTACATAACAGCATCCCGCTCTCAACCTTCCCAGAGTTTTTGGATTGGATGAAAGATTATTTTATTTGCATGGTTGCATTTTTCTTCAAATTTGTGTCATCCTTAGTAATTTTGGAAGAGCTCATCATCCAAACAGAAGGCCGTCCAGTGCATGAGTGTGTGACTGACCTATGAAATGCCCTTTGGCTAGCTTCCATATCATTGTCACCTTCGTCGCTTCCATTTTGACCTGACATTAACTCGAGTATTAAGGCTTGAGTTGGCTTGCGTATCTAAGAACTTCCCTCAATTTCATCTTGACCTTCCAGAGGAGGGATGGTGGTGTGTTTGTAAATGTATCCAAACATGGGGTTTTGTGTGTGTGTTCTCATACATTGTAGAAAGCATTTTTATTTTTTATGATCCTCAATTTTCCTACAACTTTGCTTCTAAGATACAGACATCCAGAATTCTTGATTCATTTTTTTTTCTATTTGAATTTATCTACCTATAGTCCACCACCAGCTCTTCCACCTAAGAAGCGCCAGTCAGCCCCTTCACCGACACCGGTGGCAGTAGTCGCCCCAATGAGCCGTGGTTCCAGTTTGCCATGCAACGACCACAGACAGGTCAAGATTAATTTCATGCAATATGGCTTCCTTCAGTTTTAGACTATGTAGAAGTAAAAAATGATGTTACTCTGTGCAGGATTACGAGCATGAGTTTTTTCAGAGGCGTTTCTCTGGCGGCAGCCATTCGTACGGTGGAGACTCTCCTCGTCTGTCTCCATGCAGCAGCATGGGGAAACTCAGCAAGTCAGATGAACAGCTTTCTTCCATGGAGCAGGACAGCGGACAGTGTTCTCGTAACACCAGCTGTGAAACACTTGGTAAATATACAAAGACCAGTCTAGAGAATGGGAATCAGTGGTTTTTAAAAAAAAATGTGTTATGGGCCTTATCAGCTTATCATTAATTAGGTAGATCGTTCATTCTTTCTAAATAAAATTAATACAGAAATCTAGAGCTCAGTGGCCTAATTTAGGACTGTAGGTCCCTTTAGTGGACTGAAAAGCAAAACTGACTAAAGTCTAATTAATGAACACAACCTGTAACCATAACTACAAAAATGAGTCAAGCAGCATCAATTATAAAATCTTGATTTAATGAAACACTAATAGTTCTGCTTTTTTTATTTTTTATTAGAGCTGCTTGTTCCAATTTTTTATTTTTCAATATGTAATATTTGAAGTTTTTAAATATTAATGCAAAAAGTATGTCTTGGCAAACCATCCTATGTTTGACTGAATCATTTGCTTAAAAAAAAACCCAAAAAAACAAGACAGTCATTTTCTATAAATTGTGCAGCCCTAGTGTGTTAAACTTCACCCATTTAACTTATTGTGAAGGTGCTGAAGTTAAAACTTACTGTGGCTCTTTAGTCATGTTTTGATGATGAACATATTTTTTTTTCTTTTTCTAGACAACACAGAGAGTTACGACCCAGATTATGACTTCCTCCACCAGGACTTGTCAGTTGGGGATAACTTGCCTTCAATACCTGTAGGAGGCTGCCTAAGCCCCCTCCCAGAGTCCCATAGCGAGTCATCATCCCCTGTTCCTGGACAGCATCCCACACATCCCCACTACAGTGCTCCTCCCCTCCAGCAGCCAGAATACTGGACTCCTCAGCTCAATCAAACTAATTCCCTACAGTCTTCCCGCATCAGTGCCCCCCCTGCCCTGCCGCTAAAGAAACGGCGCAGTACGCGAACGTCGTCTTTCCCTGATGGAGGATCTAGGGTGCTGTACGAGCGCTACCCCTCCCAGTACGACAACCTGTCAGAAGAAGAGCTTCACCCTACGCCACCATTCCCCCTTTTTACGCCCATCTCACCCATGCCCCAGACTAACAGGGAAGTCTTTGTTTCCCATTACATTGCAAGTGAGAACGCTGATGTTCCAGCCAGTCCGCCGCCGCTGCCAGAAAAGAAAAGCAAACACAGTAAGTAAGAGGTAAAGTGACGCAGTGAACATAACAAAAGAGCAAAGACGAGAATGGACAAACTCTAAATGAGATGAACGAAGGGCTAAGAGGCAAAATGAAGATAAATGGCGGGAATGGTAAAGAAAGAGAGCTGATTAGAGTAAAGAAAACAGGACATGAACAGCATTTCGTCATCAGCTTGTTAAAGCATCCCTTATGTCAAAGAAATATTCATTGTGAATAAAGACAGGAAGTAAATACTAGGATGTGGCACAATGGGTCTGGTTCAAGGGCTGCAGAGGGCAATATTTGGTCATTTCCTCACCCGCCCTTCTTCTTCACTTCCCTTTAAGCTACTGTATCATGTCATTCATACAGTCAGCCTTTCTCACAGTGTATGACTACAGTAATGTGGAATGTTAAAACTTCAAAAATAATCTCAGTTTTCTTGCTGTAGCCTTTTATTTTTTCACTGGAGGATCTTTGTCTCTTAAATGAAAGTAATGGAAGACATAAAATATTCTCGGCTAGGTTTTTCCATCTTCCCATATTTTTTTTTTGGGGGGGGGAGAGGAAACCCACTTTCACATTCTTAATATATCAGTAGATGAGTTTTAATAATATATGCTAAGTTGCATTGTATTCTTGCCATTTTTGTCTCCTTTTTTTTTCTTCACATAGGAGTCTAGTCTTCCTAGGAGCCTCTAAGTATAAAATAGGTTGATCTTTAATAAAATAAAATATATTTATATATAATATGTCTTTCTCCTCCCAGTTCTTCAATACATGCAATTTGTGGAGGACTACTCAGAGCCACAGCCTTCTGTTTTCTACCAGATGCCACAAAGTGAAAGCATTTATGAACAGCGTAACAAGCTTTTCCAGGAGGTGTATGGCTTCAATGACTCCTTCAGCAGCACTGACTCAGTTCATGAGCCCCTGCAGCCCCCAGCTTTGCCACCAAAACAAAGACAGCTGGTAAGAAAACTCCATATACTCACTCCTTAGACGTTTACTTGCGGTTTAGTTTCATATTGCAGTATATCACAAACTAACAAGAATAAACAGATGGGTTTACTCATTTAAACTGGATGAGCAAAGCTGCAATTAAAATTCTTGAAATAGTTCAGTTTAGACTGAAACAATGAGGGTGTCAGATGTTTTAGAAATACAAGTTAATTTGTGAGATTTTGCCCAGAATCATCTGACAAAAAGCATTTTATTTGTTTATGTGAGAATGGAAGGAAGGAACAAGAAAGAATTTTTCCATCCATCCATTATCTTTACCTGCTTCTTCCTTTTTTGGGTTTGAAGCTAAAGTACATTCCAGTGGTAACCTTTATCAGCTTTTTCCGAAGTCCCCCTTCTATCTTGTTATCTCCCCGACCTATTTAGCTCCCCCTTTCTAGTCTTACTGTCTCTATTCCCTGCCATCATTATAGCCAAAGTAAATCTTTGTGTGGCCACAGAGGTGTTAGCTTGCTGATAAGAGATGGGACAAACCTTTATCTGCCTCATATCAGATGCAGCGTGCTTATCTTAATCTAAGGTGTCGTCTGGATTAATTGAGACAACAGTCTACCAGTGATTTGGTGGCGGAAGAGACAAAACATGGTAGTTCAAAGGAAGGGAGGGCACCTTTTGAGTTGCATGTACAATTTACCAGCTCTGAAAAAACAACTTTAACAAGTCCTGCTGTAATCTGCTAGTCCTACTTCAGCACACACTTGTCCGTCACGTTAGACTTTTTTTTTTTTTCAAGTGCATGAAAAGCTAAGAAGCTGTAAACATGTGGAGCACTCACAGTTCAAAAATATCAGAGTGGCCATAACATTTCTAAGCACTATCTGTCCTATTTGTCTTCTCTTAAAAAAAATCTCAATTTGTACGCATCCTTTGATTGTCTGTTACTCTCTTTGTTGTCCACAGTTGTCATCACTCTTTGTTAAAATCAGGTTTCTCTTGTAAAGGAGTCCCCGAGGCTCAATGGGATTAACCTGTTTAAATAAAGGTTGAATGAATGAAGCAGGTCAGCTGCTAATGTTTGCCCAGATTTTTTAACAAAAATATAAATGCAACACTTTTATTTTTGCTCACATCTTTCTTGAGCTGAACTTAGATCTAAGATGGTTTCTGTGTACACAATAGTCCTCCATCCATCCATCCACCCACCCACCCACCATCCATCCATTATCTTCTGCTGTCGGGTCATGGGGCAGCTTGAGCAGGGAGACCCAGTCATCTCTTTCCACAGCCACCTCTTCCAGCTCTTCTGAGTGGACTCCAAGGTGTTCCCAGGCCATCTGAGAGACATACCGGTAGTCTCTCCAGCATGTCCTGGGTCTTCTGGGGGTCTCCTTCCAGTCGGACATGCCCGAAGCACCTCCCTAGAGATGCGCCCAGGGAACATCCTTACCAGATGCCCAAACCACCTCAACTGGCTCCTCTCGATGCAGAGGAACAGTGGTTCTACTTCGAGTCTCCTGGATAACTGAACTTCTCACCCTCTCTAAGGAAGAATCCAGCTTCCCTGTGGAGGAAACTCATTTCAACTGCTTGTATCTGCAATCTCGTTCTTTCGGTCACTACCCAGAGTTTGTGGCCATAGGTGAGGGTAGGAATGTAGATGGGCCGGTAAACGGAGAGTTTTGCCTCACAGCTCAGCTCCCTCTTCACCACAACAGACCAGTACGGAGTTCACAATACTGTAGACACTCCACCAATCCGTCTGTCAGTCCATTGCTCCATTCTTCACTCACTTGTGAACAAAGCCCCAAGATACTAGAACTCCTCCACTGGAGGCAGAACCTCACCCTCAACCTGAAGAGAGCGATCCATCTTTTTCTGACTGAGGACCATGGCCTCAGATTTGGAGATGTTGAGATGTTCTCATCCCAGCTGTGAAAACCTGTGCCAGAGGGATTGAGAAGGTATGAGAAGTATTCCTTCCACCTCCTGATGAAATCACTGGTTGAGGTCAACAGCACCCCACCTTCACTGAACAGAGTACGGTAGCTATGTTTACATGCGCAAAATTGTTTGACCTGCTTGAAATGTTTTCAGATTAAATAATTCAAATGTATCCTTTACATGGGCACAATCTGTTCATGACGAGTGTTTACATGCAGCAGGCTTTGTTCTGAACAGAAGTACTGACATGCACAGAGTAGTAAACTCTCCTTAAAAAACACAGAAGAAGAAGTTCTACTTCCAGGATGAACATAAACAAACCTGAGTGCCCTGAATGGACCCGCGACAGGTTTTACTTACGGTGGAGACGTTACTGCACTCCCTGACTGAGCTACAGGTAATACAGATCATTATGAGCTCTTTCGTAGTTTCTAGTAGAAATGTTGTTGCTCACTGACCAGTTTTGCTTCCCCGACATGCAAATATTATTAACATTAGCCAGGCGGAAATGACATAGGTTGCACATGCGCAGTCAGGTCAATTTTTCATGATCGGTAAAAAAAATGAACAGATTAAAGACCATGTAAAGTGAAATTAAATGTGTGTTTTTAGTTTGTCACATGGCATAAATATGTGTTATTAATCACCCATATAAATCTGACTGATTAAAAACATTGTTTACCTTATAAAATTAAGTCTCAAAAATCATGAAAAAACATGATTTTGCCTTGCCCTGGAACGCTGGGGGCGTGTCAGTGCGTGGGCGTGGTTTCAGCGCAGCTGCGCTCGTGTCCTGCCCCTGCCCTGAGCTGACTGTGTGGAGAGGCAGACAGCAGAGCCAGTAAACCTGCTCTGTTTTTATCTGAGTTCTGTCTGTAACAGCAGCTACTTTTTCCAAGAGTTACGCTGTTTTTGTAAATAGTTTTCTTGTGTGTTTTTAATCTGGAATGAATAAAAAAAAAAAAAAAAGAGTTGTACCATGCGGGAATTGAACCCGTGGAGGTTTGGGACGGAAGGCAAGCGCTTTATCCATTGACCTATCCAGGCATTACAGATACTCGGTATAAAACCACGCGGTATAAAAACATGTTATGATTTGTACGGGTGCCCTGACCATTGCGACATCCAGGGAAGATGCACGAACGAGGCATAATTGATTAGCTAGCTAACAATGAACAAAATATCTATGCTATTGCTATCTGATGCTATCTGCGATTCGCGAGTGAACGGCTCCACCGAGGCGAATTTATACGGCTGGAGCTGCAGGGGGTGGGGCTATACTTAAGAAGACCGCGTGACGAAACGCGGTCACATTTAAAACACGCCTAAAAAATCCTGAAACAGAAATATCTTTATACACAGTTTGCTCTATAACTCCAAAATTAATTGAGCTACAATTTTGAGACTTTTTACTCATTTACAAGATTACAATTATGACATTTATAATGTTTATTGAAGAAAATGTTGAAATTCACTTTACACGGTCTTTAAGCGTTTACATGGTAAATGGTAAATGGAGCTTATTTATAACATGGCCACCGTTCGAGTTATGAATCGATGTAAACCACCCTTTTTGTTCTGATCACAAATTATTTTGGCTCGCACTGAATAAACGAAAAATAACCCAAACGGGGCATATACATGACACATTTTTATTACGAACGTCCGTTTAATCCGATTACGGTACTTATGTCCATGTAAACATAGCTAGTGCTAGTAAAGTGCTGCTTCCCCTCCTCAGCCGCCTGATGGTTTGCCAGAGTCTTCTTGGAGCTGACTGAGAGTCTTTATCCAAAGCCTCACCAAACTCCTCCCACATCCAAGCTTTTGCCTCAGCAACAGCCAAGGCTGCGGACCGCTTAGCCCTCAGATATTCCTCAGCTGCCTCCAGAGTCCCATTCAATTCACGGATAACAGCTCAAGTGGATGATCCTGCAGTCAGCAGCATGCCAATTGCACATTCCCTCAAAACTTGCAACATCTGTGGCATTGCGCTGTATTATAAAACTGTGCATTTTAGTGTGACCTTTTATTGTGGTCAGCCTAAGACAGTCCTGTTCAATAATTTTGTCTAATCGGCATATTGACATGCCACACCTTTGAGGTGGATGGATTATCTTGGCAAAGTAGAAATGCTCACCAACACATGCACTGCCTGGCCCCCCAAAAAAGTTGCCACCAAAAAAAAAAGGTCATACACTAATATTTTGTTGGACCGCCTTTAGCTTTGATTACATCATGCATCCACTGTGGCATTGTTTCAATAAGCTTCTGCAATGTCACACGATCTATTTCCATCCAATGTTGCATTATGTTTTTCACCAAGATCTTGCATTGATGACTAGACACTAGGCATGGTGGATGCATCACTTCATCTGCCTCTCTTCTTACCCTGATTCACCCATCACTCTGGAACAGGGTAAATCTGGACTCATCAGACCACATGACCTTCTTCCATTGCTCCAGAGTCTAATCTTTATGCTCCCTAGGAAATTGAAGCCTTTTTTTTTAAGTTAGCCTCACTGATTAGTGGTCTTCTTAAAGCTCCACTGACATCATCTTTTAACTTTTCAAAAAATGGCACAACATATATAAATATTAAGATTGACCCCTGACCGTTTTTGCTAAAATAATGTTAAATGAATGAAAATTCCTCTCAAGAATAGTTTAAAATTAGCGCTGTTTTTTTACACGGTAAATACGGGTTTTCCGGTCACGTGTTTGTGACGTCAGATAAAGGAATTTGCTCCAAGCGCACATTGAATACAATGTAGAAATATATAAACGCATCCGTCGAATTTAGCCATCTAAAACTGTAGATATTAGCGATTTAGCTTCAGTTCGTGAAGCAGAAGTTATTTTGAGTGATAAAAAACAAACAGAAATGTTTCATTTCTCCGTGTTGCTAGTTCTGTTTTCAGGAAAGGTTGCACATCCATGTAGTGAGCACCAGATGTCAGCAAAGCTATCGTGAACTCTTACAGAGCTCTGTAATGTAGAAATATATAAACGTATCCGTCGAATTTAGCCATTTAAAACATCAGATATTAGCGAATTGGCTTCAGTTCGTGAAGCAGAAGTTATTTTGAGTGATAAAAAACAAACAGCAATGTTTCATTTCTCCGTGTTGCTAGTTCTGTTTTCAGGAAAGGTTGCACATCCATGTAGTGAGCACCAGATGTCAGCAAAGCTATCGTGAACTCTTACAGAGCTCTGTAATGTAGAAATATATAAACGTATCCGTCGAATTTAGCCATTTAAAACATCAGATATTAGCGAATTGGCTTCAGTTCGTGAAGCAGAAGTTATTTAGAGTGATAAACAACAAACAGCAATGTTTCATTTCTCCGTGTTGCTGTTTCTTTTACAGGAAAGGTTGCACATTCATGAAGTGAGCCCTTTAGCTTTGCTGACATCTGGTGCTCACTACATGAATGTGCAACCTTTCCTGAAAACAGAACTAGCAACACGGAGAAATGAAACATTTCTGTTTGTTTTTTATCACTCAAAATAACTTCTGCTTCACGAACTGAAGCTAAATCGCTAATATCTACAGTTTTAGATGGCTAAATTCGACGGATGCGTTTATATATTTCTACATTGTATTCAATGTGCGCTTGGAGCAAATTCCTTTATCTGACGTCACAAACACGTGACCGGAAAACCCGTATTTACCGTGTAAAAAAACAGCGCTAATTTTAAACTATTCTTGAGAGGAATTTTCATTCATTTAACATTATTTTAGCAAAAACGGTCAGGGGTCAATCTTAATATTTATATATGTTGTGCCATTTTTTGAAAAGTTAAAAGATGATGTCAGTGGAGCTTTAAGGCTACATAACTGTTCATTCCCAATCCCTTGAGTTCCCTTCACATTGTGCATGTGGAAATGCTCTTACTTTCACTATTAAACGTAGCCCTGAGTGCTACTGTTGTTTTTCGATTTGATTTCACCAAACGTTTAAGTGATTGCCGATCATGATCACTCAGGATTTTTTACAACCACATTTCTTCCTTGAAAACGACGGGTCCCCACTATCCTTCCAGTTTTTAATAATGCATTGGACAGTTCTTAACTCAATTTTAGAAGTTTCTGCAATCTTCTTAGATGTCTTCTCTGCTTGATGCCAATGATTTGACCCTTCTCAAACAGACTGACATCTTTTCAACACGCGATATGTCTTTCCACGTGGTTGTTTAAGAAATGAGAAGCAACTCATTACACCAGTTGGTGTTAAATAACTTGTTGCAGCTGAAAGATACTGGTAATCACCCATGCAGTAATTATCCAATAGGAGGCTCGTACCTATTTGCTTAGTTAAATCCAGGTGGCAAATTTTTTGAGGGGGCCATACAGTGTATTTGCACAAATTTGTGAACAATATTTGAGAAAAAAAGCCTATTGTGTACAAAGAAAAAGTCTTAGATCTTTAATTTCAGCTCATAATAGATTGGAGCAAAAACAAATGTGTTGCATTTGGGTGGGGTTAACTTTTTTTGTTGTTGTTTAAATTCTAATTTGTCAATACTTTAGACCTAAAATTGAGCAAACTTGTGACGGTTAGGTGACACGTTGATCTCTGGTTGCTCTGAGGCTTTGTGGTCAAATTGAAGGCAGTACATTTATGGACACTGTAAACCGATGACACTTCTCCAGGGCACAGTGTGGTTTCATAACATAAAAAATAAAATAGACTTTGTAGACTAATGACAGTTCACCCAGGCCACCTTTCTTTCCATTTTCCTCCCCTTTGTCCTCCTTTTGCCACCACAACTGTGTATTTTGAGCAGATTTTATTTTTATCTCTCTCTTGTCTGAGTGTATAGTCAAAACTGCACTCATTTGTGCCACTGCTGCAAGGCCTAATCCAGTCTCATGTTTTGCACTTGATGAGCTTGTGGCCCAGTGGAATAAGCCTGTTTGCCCCCTGCATAAACCCATGATACAGGCTTACATGCTTTGGCGACTTTACACAGCTTTGCAAAAAATAAAATAAGTAAATCCAGCTGCTGTGTGGATAAGAAAATAAAAACCTAAAGCAGATCATATTGGCTCAGTTTAGACTGTATTTTAGTTGGCCTGGTTTTCTGTAAAGCCCTCAAAGCGAAGGATTTCAAAAGATATTTTAGACCGTTATGGTTGATTTCAATAGGCGTGTTTCCATCAAGGTTTCTAGGTGCGCATTATGAAGCATCGCATCAGAAAAGCTAAATGGAAACGGCATAATTCGAGTTAACTTCCTCTAAGTCGCTCTAAAGTTTATACGCTCGCTTGAGGTAGTTTTTGGGGAGTCGATTCAGAGCTGAGTCGGCTAAACGACAGATGGAAACAGATTAGCCGACTCAGTTCTGCCGCAGCGAACATTCACGTCACGTGACTGATCAGCTGTTTCCGCTCCGGACAACATGTAACATCGCTAAAACTAGTTGGCATGACAGAATAAATACAACTTGCCCGATAGCAACACATACCTGAAATATTCTCTCCATTTTGCCGAGATGTCTGTTTTCAAACGCTACTTCCTGTTTACTGTGGAAGTGCGTAACGCTGACGTCTGACGTATGGCGCTGACGTGTGACGTAATGACGCTGACGTCTGACGTAGAGACGCTTTGCGTGGCATTGCAGATGCGCTTCAAGCCAGTTAATGGAAACACTTCTGATCCTCATAATTTTAATTTACATTTTAGCGAAATTTTCTAAAATTCGCTCAAAAATCGAATTTAAATTGGATGGAAACATAGCTAGTGAGTGTTACTTGTATGCTTCATATGAACTTTTAGTAATATACATTTTTTAGGAGGAATAAATCAAATTACAGTTAGTCCCCGACTTACGAGCGCATCGACATACGACGTTCCGGACTTACGAGCTGACTAACGAACAGCAAAGTTGTACAGAACATACAGAAAATACAGCACTGGTATGTGTTTTTAGATGAAAGTGTGTTAGCTAACAGTTTGTAAACAAGTTTCTGAGCATGTTTATAATAATAATAATAATAATAATAATTGTCTAATCTTGTCATCTGCGTATGTTTCCCATACACAGACGAAATTCGTCTCTGCATTTAACCCAACCACCTACCAGGCGGTGCAGTGAGCAGCCATAGAAGGCGCTCGGGGAGCTGGAGAAATAGGTGTGCACTCATAGACACCCCAAGATGTGTAGTGGCCGGGACGCGAACCCGCGTCCTTCGGGTCCCAAGTCAAACGCCCTAACCACTACACCATCTTGGCTCCTAACTATGAACTAGTATGTACGTTTGTGTTGAAAAACAAGTGTTCGTAGTAGCGCTAGCATAAATTTTCCGACTTACGACCGAAAATCCGGACTTACGAGCGACACGTGTTTCGTGTTCCGACATACGAGATTTCGTGTTACGAGCACCTCGCAGGAACGGAACTCGCTCGTAAGTCGGGGACTACCTGTACTTATATTGTGTCCGTATATACAGGTAGTCCCCGACTTACGAGCGAGTTCCGTTCCTGCGAGTTGCTCGTAACACGAAAATTCGTAAGTTGGAACACGAAGCACGTGTTCTCGTAAGTCCGGATTTTCGCTCGTAAGTTGGAACATTTATGCTAGCGCTACTACGAACACTCGTTTTTCATCAAAAACGTTCATATTAGTTCATAAACATGGTCGGAAACGTGTTTCCAAACGGTTAGCTAACACACTTTCATCTAAAAACACAAAAAAGTGCTGTATTTTTTACAAATTTACTTCTCTTTCGCCAGCTCGTAAGTCCGGGACCTCGTATGTAAGAGCGCTCGTAAGTCGGGGACTACCTGTATTTTTATACCTTCAACCAGTGAGTTGATGCTTTTCATCCTAACTACAAGGACCCTCATCAGCCTTCATCACTCTGACTTCCTTATCTTGCTATTGAATGTTGGTTTAATCTGCTTTAATTTAGTCCTTCTTACCAGTGTAATCAACTATCGTCACTTTTTTCTATTTCCTGTAACACCTTATTTTTCTCTTTCACATTCTCTTAACCCAAATTACTCTCACTTTCTTGATTGTTCCAAATTGTTTCTATCTTTTTATTTCTTTATTTGTCCTTGTTTACCCCTTCTCAGGCCTCCCACTCCTCTTCCCCTTCTTCCTCCTCCTCCTCCTCTCTCTCCTGCCACCTCCAGCCGTCTGTAGCGGCCATGGAGGAGGCGGGCTCTGGGCTGGGCCTCAGCATGTCTGTCTCTAACTCCTGTCTGATTGGCCAGGCATCTATGACCACGCCCACGGTGAGTCGCCCACCCTCTTCCCCTTCCAGAGTCTCCTCCCCCCTTCCATTCTCCGCTCGGGCGTGGGTGCTATGTGGTTGTGGTCTGGTCCAGTTGTAGCTTGACTTTTTGTTGCATCATATGTGATACGATAGTCTGTTCATCTTGTTGGCTTCTGTAAGAGCTCAAATGCTTTGGTTGCTGTGTTATCCATCCATCCATCCATCCATCCATCCTTCCATGTGTGTGTTTGTTTAGACTGACTTTGTTTTGTTTCACTTAAATAACTAGATGTAATTAGTATAAACTTATTAGTGCAGGTTTTTGGGAATTGGGTGTGAATGTTATCCACCTAGCTTTGTATTTGTTATTTCTCCAGATGAAAAGCAATTACTGTATTTAAAACTTTGAGCTGTTTGGAGTCAGGTCTTTGGTTTGAGGACATCAACTATGAAACAAATCCACTGGTGTCATATTTCAGCTTTTGACCACTTGTGAACAGATTATGCTGCGTTCCAGTTACCTCGTATTGTGGGAATTTCCCAGTTCCCAGTGGTAGATTGAAACCGGAACGCCCGCTCAAGTGGTAAACTCCCACTCGTAAAGTGGGAGAATTTTTTCGGCTCCCAGTTTCCATTTCAAGATGGCGGATACTCTCGTCATCAGTAAATAAACACCTAAACTTTTTACTAAAATAACATTTCTTAAATGTTGTTGCGTGTATTTAATCACACAGTGAAGTGAAGACGTTTGTTTTTGTTTTCTTAGCTGTAAAGCCAGTTTTTCTTTTTTCCCAACGATTTACATTAAAGAATTAGAGAAAAATATATATTAAATCAATTACCTTCGGCGGTCATCATCCTCCTCTGACATGTTCTGTGTCAGGAGTGCATATCTGGTTAGTAATTTATTATATTTGGAAATGGCAACAAAAACAAAGTGTGCGTCCATCTTGATTTTCCACTGGGAGAACCGGAACGTGTTTTCAAGTGGTAACTTGGGAAATGACGTCACTACCACTTCCCAGTTCCCAGAATACGAGGTAACTGGAACGCAGCATTAGCGTGAGGTCAGTCAGTGCCTTAATTCACTTAGTCAGGGCCTGACCCTAAGTCATCATGGCTACGTTTAACATGGTTCTTATCAGTATTTTGAAAGAGTTGACCCTCGATGACCTCATGGCGTGTGAGAGGCATGTTAGGACATGGCGTGTGTGTGTTGGAGTCCCTCAGGATGTCTCAAGTGGAATGCAGCACCAGATGGAGCTGATGGAAAACACATTCTCCCCATTTCACCCACTCTTCTCTCCTCCTTGTCTTCATCCACATTCTGTGCTGTCTCGTTTCCATCCCGTCTTTGCCCCACCCCACCCCCTCCTTAACGTCCACAACACTTCCACACCTCCCAGTTGAGCATTTCTGTGGAAAGTTTCCATTCCCCAGCTCCTTGGAGAGATTAACATGATTTCACAAAGATTCGAACCTATTCATTGATTTTTCTTTGATTTTGAAGTATGTGTTGGGGAAAATTAGATAAAGAGGCTGTGGACATCTGCATTTGTGTGTGTGCGTGCACGCGTGCGTGTTTACCACAGTCTGATTCGTGTCTGCACGGCTGTGTGCTGTTATGCTGAAACAGGGCTGGTATGTGAAACATGTTAAAACAGGTTAGCACCACCTCTCTGCTGACAGGCATCACTTCAGCTGGCCACACACACGTACAAAAAGGGAAAAGCCATCTCTGGGCTTGAGTCATTTTTCATGCCAGATAATCCTCGTCATTGCGAATGATGTCTGATGTCTTGTTTTCCATCTTATTTCATGAGTGATCTGTGTGTTGGCACTGTTTTCTTTTTTAATGTGCGTGTGTGTGTGATGCATTTCATGCTCAGGCACATCCCTGCAATAGTCTTGGATTACTGGAAGTGTCAGAGAATGTGGTGAACCATACTCCCAACCTTCTTCCTACAGTATTGTTCTTTTTCTGTCTGCTCTGACTTCTCTTTAATCTCTCAGTCCTGTCCTTTATTTTATGTTTTCCCTCTTTTTTTCCCCCCTGCTTTGGTCCTTTTTACCAATCGCAGAGCTTGGACCAGGTTGCCTTGACCAATGCCACCATTCTGGATGGCAGCGGGCCGAACGGTTCACTGGCTGGCTCTCTGGGTTCTGTGGCTGTCTGTCTTCCTTCTGAATCTTCTCTCACTGACTCTCTTCACACCTCAGCGGTGAGCTCACGAGGATAGATGTTGGAAGTGCAAACAGAATATATGAAGTTCTGTAGGACGTTATGAAATCTGATCCTAAACCTCTTCCCTTGGCAGATTAAACTTAAATAACATCTATGTTTTCTGTATTGTTATAACAATATACAGTAATAATACTACATAGTGACTCATTTGCTTGGTGGCATATTGTTGTTATCTTGCCCACAATCTGTCTGCTGCCTTATTATTAATTTCAAAAGATCCCAGTGGAGCATGTTGCACTGCATGTACTTGCCAGTAAGTACTGTTCCTTGCATATGATGCACTCCAGTGCCACCTAGTGGTAATTACGATAGCGCTTGAGAACAATTTTCCCTGTTGGAACAGCAGACCTCTTGTCATATCCGCACCACTGTGCCCTTCTCTGCTGCTTCATGCCTCGGTTTGTGTCCCTCCTTTTTTCCCATAGAGTGAAAGCGTGAATGACGAGGGCGGGGAGGGGGAGTATGTCAACTTGTACTCATCCAGCCAGGCCAATGGGGAGCTGCAGCTCTCCCTCAGAGTAAGTAGCTGACTGCTGTGGGTGAAAGGTCGATTCCATTTGTGCATCCCATCGCCTCAGGTTATGAATCAGTTTAAATTTAGTGAAGTAAAGGTGGGGGCTGTGTTGCTGGCACATTTCCCTGTCGCACGTGTTGCACTGAGCAGCTCTTATTGATTCATCTCCTGAACGAATGGTGCTGAAATGGAGGTGCAACCAAACCTGAGTGAGCACGACTTTGGGTTCATGGGTTCGTCTGTGAGGGGAATCGTGCTGCGGCTGGTGTTTGTGGAAAAGATGTCCATCTGTTGTTTTGACTGCCTGGCTGACGTCTGCTGTCTCTCTGGCTGAGCTTCAGCTGTAATCATCATTGTTCTGATCTAACTCCTGACGTCTCTGTGCTCCCAAAAGGGGTTCTCCAGGGTTTACAGTTTCCCAATAACTCTCTCCATAAGAAGTGCACCTGTACATGTGTAACGGCTTATGTGTGTGTGGTTGTATTTTTTTAGTCTGGCTTGTTTTTGGGGTAATTTAGTCTAGATTGGGTTGCATATGTGTGACAAAAGACTGAAAAGGAAAACACATGTTTTTTTTGTTTTGGCATCTGGAGTAGTTTCAGTTTGGAGATTTCTACCCTCTGCTGATCTTCTGTTTTGGGGTTTCTTGGTTTTTTGGGCTCACACTGAATAAAAGTACAATTTTTACCCACATATTTTTACACCTTCAGCACTAATAGATAAATGTTTACACAAATCTTTCTTTCTTTTTGTGTCTCTACCATTGTGTTGCATGAGATTGTGGTGAATTATCCGATCTCATCTGTAGTTAGCCTCTTCTCACTGCATGAAAAAATCCAGATGATGTTTGACATAATCTACTGGCTGATTGTTTTCTTCACCTCCATTGATTAGGAAACCATTGCAAGTGATGATGTACTTCAAGACCCCATCCATCAGATGCCATCAAGCAATAGTAAAGATGCTTTGGACAAAGAAAGGTATTGCGTAATTATTGAAATGCTACCATTTTGCTCCATGTGCTCTAAACTCTTTGGGTGCACAGTTGCATTGGTAATGATGCCATAAGTGTGCTTTAGAAATCTTTGATCATGATATTATCTTCTGAACTATTTTTGGAGCTCTTCCACACAGTTCTTTTATTCCTGTAGTCACAACAGTAGCAGATTGATTTTTCTGTCCATCAAATCACTTTGAGCTCAGGCGTGCAGTATAGATTTGTTACATGCCTTTAGTTAATGGCCTCAGATACAGTAGATGTGTGTGTTGCCTGTGTTTTAGGAGGCAGAAAGCAACTGAATTGGCTGGGAGCGATGAGGAAGATGTGGACGAGCTCTCCCTCATAGACCACAAGGAGATTATGAGCAGGATAACACTAAAACAAGAGGTAATCCAAGTTAAAGGTGTTTTTTTTTCTCTCTCTCAACAAATCTTATCTCTGTCTAGGCTTACAAAGATCAGATCATGAATTGCACCACACACAGCTATTTCTGCCCTCTGGAGTTTAACCTATAAAACTACACCTACTTCACTGCAGCCTCCTCGTTGTCGTCCTCCTTTTTTTCTTCTCCCTGCGTGGTGCAGTCTGATGTACAGATGTGTGAAAACGCTGCACGCCTCTCTGCAAGGTTAGCGGCAATGTGACAGCAGTGATTTAGAAAAGGAGATGAGAAGAGCTCAAGCATGCAAGTAGAAAAGATGCATAGCCAGGGATGACATTTAGAGGTGTTATAGACGTATTGCAGTGTGGAAAGGGTGGTTTTTTTTTTTTTTTTTTTTGCACAAGTCTGACTTTTTCTTCACCATCAGAGGAGCGGCAGGACAAGAGAGGGTTGGTGGAGAGATGCTGCATTTTTGGGCTGAACTGCATCACTAATACATTTTTTTTTTTTAATTATTGGCATATTTTATCATGCTTGATTTTCTCAGCTCCCCATTATTTTTACTGTGACTTTTCCTCCAGAATGACGATGGTCCTGATGTCCGTGCTGGATCAGGAGATATCTTATTAGTCCACGCGACAGAAACGGAGCGCAAAGGTACAGCCATTAGGAATAATTTATTATTTAATCAGATTTAGTTGTTTTTGTGGGGAAAAAAAACATTTGTTTGATGTGGTATTGCTTTACTCTGAGCAGAATCTTCAATAGCCCTGTCTGTCTGTTTTCAGCTTGTCAGTCAGTGTTTGTAGTCGTGCAGGACGATGTGTTGTCAGCTTTAATCTCTTCTCACTGACTGCAGGTTATCTAAAAGCTACTGCTGTTCTTTTTTTCCTCTCTTGACAGATCTTGTTTTGTACTGTGAAGCCTTTTTGACTACATATAGAACTTTTATAACCCCAGAGGACCTCATTAAGAAGCTACACTACAGATATCCTTTTCAAATTACTCCATATGTCAATCTGGCTTAATGGTGTTTTTTTGTGTGTGTTTGCAAATAGAAGTCTTTCCTGCTTTAATCCTTATTTACTTGTTTGTTCTTGTTCAGATTTTTGTGTAATAAGAGTTCTGTACAAAGGAACATCAAATATATACTTGTACTATTTACTAAAATATCTGCTGCACACTAAGATGGAGCTGAAATTTTTTGATTTTCTTTGAACTTGCTGTTGAATCTGTTCTTTTTTCTGGTTGATAATAGAAAAATCTATCTCTGTTGTGATGCTGGCTCTCTACTAGAATGGTACATTATTTAATGTTTAGCTAATTATTATAGAATAATGTGTCCATAAACAGAATAATTCTGCCACTTCTGTTTTTCTGTGTTTTAGTTATTTTGAAGGGATTTTATTTTATTTTTTCCTGGCCTTGTAATTGTTTACCGGGATTATTATTATTATTTATTTATTTATTTTTTTACTGTTTTGACACTTAAACAGCTAATCAACTACAGTAATTGACAAAATAATTAGCAGATTACTTACTAAAGAACAAGTGTTAGAGTTACGCTGTTTTACCACAAGAAAAATTATGTCATATTAAAGTGGGGTTATGTGGATAGGTTATGAACTTTTGTCATCTTACCTGTAACAGGTAGCGTCAATTTAGAGGAACAAGCGGTAAATCTGACTGAGCCAAATATTTAGTCTGCGCCAAAACCAAAGTGCATTGTTACCATTTTAAAAACGTCATTCTTTAAAATGTAACGCTGTCAGCATTACCGTATTTTCCGGACTATAAGGCGCACTTAAAATCTTTACGTTTTCTTAAGAATTAACAGTGAGCCTTATGTATGAAAACAGACCCGTTCGTTGATATTGCGCCTTATAATGTATATGGTATTTTCCCAATCATTTTCATCACCTTAGCTTTTAGAGTATTGATTATTTACTTGTAGTTCTTTGAGTATTTGCAAGTGCCAAGATGGCGACAGAAAGTTACAGCTAGCTAGCTGTAGCTTTCTTGTGATTCCTGTGGGCACTTTCAGAAGGAATTTCAGATTTTTTGGCCAAATGAACAATGTAATATGAAATTAACAGTGGTGTAAAGCTTTAAATAAGTGTTTTCATGAACCTCTGTAAAGGTTTGAATAATTGCTTTAATATGACGAAATCTGCTTTAAAAGTTCAGATTGACAAGATAAAAATGGTATTTCAAGCAAACAAACTTTTAAAACTAATTTTGCCGCCTGAGCCGCCTCAAAACAACTTTATTGTTAAAGATGTTGTTGGTCTTTGCTGCATTGAGACTAGTTCTTAGCTCATCAATTCTGTCAGACCTAAACTTTTTTTTTAAAGTTTGTTCAAAGAGGGATCTGCAACAGAAAAAGTAATAATTGTACACATTTTCATAGGACCTCATTTCTGAACTATTACTTGAAGGAACAAGACAGTACTGACATATATTGCTGTGTTGTAAATAAAAATATCAGATGTGAAATCGGTCTGAGAACGAAAGTAAACCATTGAAAAAATCTATAATCTAATACAAGGAGAGATGAATGGTGCTGTATTTTAAGAAGAAGAAAAAAGATGTTAATGTCTCTTCCATTTATTAAAGCATCACTTGTTCTGTAAAACCAAAATGTTTTATCTCAGATTTACATTAAACGTATTGACAGAGCCACATTCAAAAACAGTCAGTACAGTGAATAAAGCGTGTGGTTACATTTTTTTAGTTGAACGATTGGCGTTTTCTTCATCCTTGACCACAAAAGCACATATACTACATTCTGCCACAGTCCGGACATATTCAAGAAGCGGGTCAGCAAGAACACGTTCTTTGTTCTGGTTCGTGTCGTAGATGAGCTGTGGTAAGTAAAACCTGACAACCTTCTTGTAAGTCGTTCATGCCTAACACATGTTTGCACCATATTTGGAAGATCACACCCACGTTTGTGAACATTAGTACCCCCAAATGTGTACTTTCTTGTGTTTTCAAATGTTTGGTTGTCTCTTCTAGCCTGGCGGAGCTGACGGAGGACATCTTGAAACAGCTCATGGACCTCGTCTTCACGCTGGTGTGCAACGGCGAGCTTAGCCTCGCTCGTGTGCTCCGTAAGAACATCCTGGACAAGGTGGAGCAGAAGAAGCTGCTGCGCTACACTAACTCCCTCAAGCCCCTTGCTGCCCGGGGGGTCTCTGCAAGGTAGTGCAGAAGTCAGAGTTTGGTTTTGAAGTTGTTGATTTGTACTCTTCAGTACCCTTGATCCCAGGCAGACACGATTTAAAGTGGTTTAACAGTGAAACTGCAACCATGTTTTATTTTTGGTGTACAGTAGTCCCTCGTTTATTGCGGGGGATCCGTACCCTGAAGCCCCGCGATAAGTGAAAAACTGCAAAGTAGGAATATTAGTACAAGTAAGTAGTAGTTTATTTTGGTATTTATATATTTAGATGTTTTAAACCCTTCCCACACTCTTGCAATATTCTAAACAATGTTTCTAAACTTTAAACGCACTAAAAGAGCTCAGCTTGTCATGATTTCAGCTCTCTGCCTCCAGCTGCTCTTGGCCACGCCCACTTCTCCGTATCAGCGGAGATCTGACATGCTGCAGGAGGAAGCTTTTCCTGCAGCTGTGGGGTGCACACAGGTGCAGCAGGTGCTAAATAATTTAAAATAATTTATTTTAAATAAAAATTTCATGTTGATCATGCAGCTCATCTATCAATCAGCCAATTGTGTGTCATGTCTAATCTTATTTTGAAAAACCACGATAGAGCGAGGAACTACTGTACTGTAGATTCAATTGCAACTTCTATAATTAATTATATTATTATATATTTTACAAGAATTAGTTATTAAAAATATTAAGGTTATAAGGCTATATAAAAGGTTATTAAAAATATTTTGTGATACAAATTCTGAGCATAAAGAACAAAATGAAGGGCTTCGTTTTTGGTATCAGTATTTTAAAAGTTACATATTGCTTCCAGCCAACCACATAGGAACAAGCAAAGAATAAAACAAAAACACATTAAAAACATGAACTAGTAAATCCAAAATGCTCAGCTGCTTAACACTCTTCAATATCTCTTGCATATGAAAATATGTAGCCTCCAGTTACAATCCAGTAAATGTTAAGATGGTTTTGTGTAGTCTTATATTTTTTTGTTGCTACAATAACACTAATTATTGCATTAGGAGTCACATAAATGGTTCTTTATTCAATCTAAGTTGCACAGAATAGAAAAGGGTCAATGCAGACCCAAATGGGAAGCAACAGTTCAACTTTCTGCACCATTGAGGAGAACAAACTCAAAAAGCACAATATCAATGTCGGAAAGACCAAAAAGCTAGAATGTTGTATTTTATGCAGAAATTTTGGCTTTCGCTTACCTGCATTCTTACAGGTGAATATAATCCAATATTGGATTCTAAGAGGTGAGATTTATCAGTGAGGGATAGCAATGTGAGAGTTGTCAGCCATCTGGTTACCAGATCAAAAATGGCATAAATAAGAGATATTCTAATTTATTACTAATTTTAGTTCCCAAAATGTAGTTTTGAAAGTAGTTTGGTCACACTTTGAGTCATTACCAACTATTACTGTTGTAAATATGAGTGAATAAATGAAGCTTAAAACTTTATTTATGTGTTCAAACAGACCTGGAACTCTACATGACTTCCGCAGTCACGAGGTTGCAGATCAGCTCACTCTTCTTGATGCTGAACTTTTCTATAAAATTGAGGTAATGTAATTTTCCCCCTTCTTTTTGATTTTACCTGTGTTTTACCACAGAGCTGTATTAAATACAAATACTGTATACATTTCAACTCTTCTTTGTTTTCCTTTAGATTCCAGAGGTTCTGCTTTGGGCGAAGGAGCAGAATGAGGAGAAGAGTCCAAACCTGACTCAGTTCACAGAGCACTTTAACAACATGAGCTATTGGTAAGATCTAGAACCAGAAGTCATTATCAGATTCTGATATGCTCAAATCAATACCCTCCTTCTCATAACTGGAAACCCTGGATGTTTATTTATTTTCTTCATAAATGCTGACACCTCAGTGATTGATTTTCCTCCACTGCAGGGTGCGCTCTTTGATAATTCAGCAGGAAAAAGCCCAAGATAGGGAGAAGCTGCTTCTCAAGTTCATTAAGATAATGAAGGTTAGTTTCCATTAAAAATATATACCGGTACTTGTGCCATTTTTTTTTTATTTTTTTCACTTACTATTAATTCTGTTTTATTACAGCACTTAAGAAAGTTGAATAATTTTAACTCCTACTTGGCAATACTGTCCGCCCTGGATTCAGCCCCCATCAGGAGGTTGGAGTGGCAGAAACAGACGTCAGAGGTGAAGATGTCAAGATGAATGTTGCATTAATTTGTCTTTCACTATTTACATCATTTACGCACCGTGCTCAATTTTTTTTTAAGGGATTGGAGGAGTATTGCACGCTGATCGACAGCTCCTCGTCCTTCAGAGCGTACAGAGCTGCTCTAGCCGAAGTGGAGCCCCCATGCATCCCATACCTGTGAGTACATGCATTGCTTCTGACTGGTGGAGATCTGCTGCTCAACCACAGCTTAACTCTCTCATTTATTATCACCTGCAGCCAAAAGGGGATAACTTTTATTTTTTCTTGTCTGTTTGTTCGTCTGTCTGATTGCAAAATATCTCATGAACCACTGAATAAATTTAAGAGACTCCGAATGAAATCAGTGGACATACATCTACAACTGATTCACTTTCGGAGTCAACGTGACTCAATATGGCCACCACAGCTAATAGATTTTTGCAAATACAAAACTGGCTATAATTTAGTTATTTTTACAGACATTGGACTAAAATTTGGTAGTACTGTATTTACCGCCTTATAAGTCACAGTTTTTTGCATAATTTACATGCCATGTGACTTATAGGCCAAAGTGACATATTTATGGATTTTTTTCCCTCATATTTATAAACGAGATATGCACGTTTTCATTCTGACTGAAAAAAGCAATACCAATTCCAG
This sequence comes from Garcialebias charrua, assembly GCA_038048925.1. Lineage (NCBI taxonomy): Eukaryota > Metazoa > Chordata > Actinopteri > Cyprinodontiformes > Rivulidae > Garcialebias > Garcialebias charrua. The sequence goes on along the minus strand of JBBPBX010015635.1, from coordinate 21,389 downwards.
CCACTTGATGGCAGCAGAGTAGTAGTAGCAGTAAAACATGCATTGTATCATGTACCTGTAATAGGTAAACATGGCTATACAGGGAGTCCTCGAGTTACGTCGCCCTCGACTTACGACAATCCGGACTTACGAACGCGCTCCGAACGCTAGTACGTGCTGTGTTTATAGATGTGTGGTGTAATGTGGTTATTGTGTTAGTTAACCGTTTGTAAATAGTTATGTGCATGTTTATGGACCAGTATGTACGCTTGTTCAGTCTCATGTCGATTCTCATGTCGTTAAACGGGTGTGCGGCGCAGCGTACGAACGCCACGTGTTCTGAGTTCCGACTTACGTACAAAAATCCGGACTTACGAATGCACGTGTTCTGAGTTCCGACTTATGTCAAAATCGGGTTACGAACGGTCTCTAGGCCTGGAACTCATTCGTAAGTCCGGGACTCCCTGTAATGACAAATTCAAAAAAGTTCCAAGACAAAAACAAATGGACTTAATTTATTATACTTTACTTTTTACTTTTTTTTTTTTTACTTTTTCCTTGAACTTTTTTGAATTTACCTGGATGACTAAGAATCTTCACCAGCTATTAATGACACAATCGGCTTGCCATAGTCTCCCCACCTTCGTTCTGCTCGCTGCTTGGACTGACCGTCAAACCAGCTGCACCGCCCCGGCGAAATGCAGCTAATTTGACCATTAAAGTGCATTTATTAAGTAAACATTATGGTACATTCAGACCGAACAGCGTTTCAACTTCCAAAAAGCTCGTCACGCACGCAAGTGGACGCACTTGGTCTCCAGACCTACTTGGACCAGAATGCGAAACTGCTGTGGGGTGTGTGGGAGGAGCTTACCGGTATACCGAGTCCTCACTGCACTCCGCCAGGCGAGGAGCTTTTTATTTCTGTCTCTGTGGAGCAGACTTGACTGGTCGTGAAGGACTTGTCGCGAACACACAGCTACAATGAGTTTCTCTTCCATAGTACAGTACA
>JBBPBX010015635.1:0-14675 GCA_038048925.1 Garcialebias charrua | reverse complement strand
AAGGTAGCAGGTTGGAGACAACCAGGTAGGATTTGAAGAGATGAGGGAAGTTTGTCATTCCACGTTCGTACATGGAGACGTCGGTCTACAGCCTGTCGGCCTGACGATTGTCTTTTTGTTGACCCAAAGAGGTTCTGCTCGGAGAGGAGTACAGGTAATCCCCGACTTACGAGCGAGTTCCGTTCCTACGACAATCTCGTAGGTCGGAACCCAAAACACGTGTTGCTCGTAAGTCTGGATTTTTGGTCGTAAGTTGGAAAATTTATGCTAGCGCTACTACGAACACTCGTTTTTCATCACAAACGTTCATACTAGTTCATAAACATGCTCAGAAACTTGTTTCCAAACGGTTAGCTAACACACTTTCATCTAAAAACACATAAAGTGCTGTATTTTCTGTATGTTCTTTACAAATTTACTGTTCGTTAGTGAGCTCGTAAGTCCGGAACCTCGTTTGTCGATACGCTCGTAAGTCGGGGATTACCTGTAACGGGAGCCAAACATCTATTTTGCAGTTTGTCTGCGCACTAACATTTATTCTAAAGTAAATCCACATTGTGTTCCAGTCAGGAAAAGGTAAACTTTGATCAACTTCAGGAATGTATTTCTCTCCTCGGTTAGTCACAAAAAAAAAAAAAAATGCACGAAATAAACAAAAAACTGAGTTTCTTCAATTTGACTTGATGCAAAACAAGAAAAAAACTATTCAGAGCAGAATAACTCTTCCCTGAAATGAATATCCAGCACAAACCAGTGAAATACAAAGCTTCAACAAAGCGAGTGTTCCTGCAGGAATCTGAATCTTGCACTGATTATTTAGCACAACTTTCTGCCGTACTCAGCAAAGAAATCACAGCACAGAAATACACCCACACAAGTACATTAGTTTGTCGCTCCAACTTTATGTTTTAAGTAGAAATACACCAAATATTGTTTATGTTTATGTTTATTAAATTTGTTCATTTTTTTTTTACAAAAGAAACAATACAAGACAATCCCATAAATGATAATGTACAAAATATAAAAAAATGAAAGGTAGCAGAAAGAAGAATAAATCTTATTATATCTGCCCCTTTTTTCCAACAATCAGATTAAACAATAATAATCTTCAACCAACAGTACAAAATGACTAACTCTTTCTAATTTTCTAACTAATACAATACACATTACGCTATTTCATATATATATTTTTTAACACATTCGTTTTGATCATTTTCTTAAATGTAAACATTGACTTGGCATTTTTAACTACATTCTCCAAGCCATTCCATAATCTAATTCCCTGGATTGAGGTAGAACGTCCCTTCAAACTAGTTCTGAATTGTGGTTTTACAAACATCTCTGTCCCCTTAAGATTATAACAACTTTGTCTTTTAACAAAATGCATTTGGATATTTAAAGGTAATGCATTATTTTGAGCCCTATACATAACTGATAAAATATTATAGTCTACCAAATCATGGAACTTCAATAACTTCAGTGAATATTGGCCACTTTTTACTGAATCAATCAGCTTGCTGCAGTAAGCTCCTACTTTATGTTTTTATTCGCTTTTGTATACAGTATTTTATATTATAAGCAATTTTATGGATTCTTAAACATATGTTTGTTTTTGTTAATCAACTACAGGTAGTCCTCGGGTTACGACGGCCTCGACTTACGACGTTTCGCGGTTACGAACGCCCTCCCATTGAAAAGCATTGTTCGAGTTACGTGGTTTATGCGCCTTTACACCAAAAAATACGGTTCCGAAACTCAGCGGTAATTTACAGGAGGGAGGGGGGAAGAGTAGCCAGGAGGGAGGGGGGAGAGTAGCAGCTTGACGCACAGTGGAAACTTACAGGAGACCTCATTGTTTGGACAGGCAGACCGGAGCAGAGGAGGTTAGGAGGGCTAATATGCTAACAAACCTTACTGTAAAACTCTGGACCGTGCGTGGAAAAGTACAGTACAGGAGACCTTATTGTTTGGAGCGGAGGTTTACGAGGCAGAGAGGCTACAGCTGAGCAACGAGCTAACATGCTAACAGACGGAGGAAGAATTCACCAGCTCCCAGTAAGAAATTAACTCTTTTTTCCCTTCATTATGGCTCCAAATGTACTGTATGTGTTTTTTGATAATTATGTAAAGTACTGTGTTAGGATAGGCAAAGTGCTTGGTAACTGTACAGTAACGTACATGTACGTGTATATGGGGTGGCCAGTGTGTATGTGTTTTTCGACTTCCGTCGAAATCCAAGTTACGAACGGGCGTAGGAACGGAACTCCGTCGTAACTCGGGGACCACCTGTACTATGAAAAATGCAAGCCGACAATAAAACAAGCCGTGTATCAGCCAGCGGCTGCCGATTTCTAAAGAGCAACATCAGTTGCAGAAAAGCTCACATCAGTCGACACTTACTTACAAAGTAAAAGTAAAATACAGACGAGGAACCTCGAAGTGTAGCAGCGTGGTACTTAGTACGTGTTTCAGCCTTTCTTTTTCTTCTTCTTTCAATTTCCCTCTTCAGGGGTCGCCACAGCGAGTCATCCGCCTCCATTTCACTATGTCCTCACTCCAACTACCTTCATGTCCTCTCTAACTGCATGCGAGCCTTTCTGTCAAATCTTAAATGTTCACTTTTTGCCTCCAAGGTACAAATATGACCCTTCTGGGTAGGGCAAAGTTCTTTTTTTAAATACTTTTGTATTTTATCGTGCACATGCACCTCTCCTCTGTCTGCCTCAAACATCCGGGATCACTCGAGGATCGTGGAGTTTCCCTCAACACAGATGACGGGAAACAGATGGACCACGGTTTGTTGGAAACTGAAGGGGGAAACTCTTCGCGTCGTGTAAACGGTAAAATAAAGTTAAAGACCGTGTAAAGTGAATTTCAATATTTTCTTCAATAAACATTATAAATGTCATAATTGTAATCTTGTAAATGAGTAAAAAGTCTCAAAATTGTAGCTCAATTAATTTTGGAGTTATAGAGCAAACTGTGTATAAAGATATTTCTGTTTCAGGATTTTTTAGGCGTGTTTTAAATGTGACCGCGTTTCGTCACGCGGTCTTCTTAAGTATAGCCCCACCCCCTGCAGCTCCAGCCGTATAAATTCGCCTCGGTGGAGCCGTTCACTCGCGAATCGCAGATAGCATCAGATAGCAATAGCATAGATATTTTGTTCATTGTTAGCTAGCTAATCAATTATGCCTCGTTCGTGCATCTTCCCTGGATGTCGCAATGGTCAGGGCACCCGTACAAATCATAACGTGTTTTTATACCGCGTGGTTTTATACCAAGTATCTGTAATGCCTGGATAGGTCAATGGATAAAGCGTTCGCCTTCCGTCCCAAACCTTATGGGTTCAATTCCCGCATGGTACAACTTTTTTTTAATTTTTTTTATTCATTCCAGATTAAAAACACACAAGAAAACTATTTACAAAAACAGCGTAACTCTTGGAAAAAGTAGCTGCTGTTACAGACAGAACTCAGATAAAAACAGAGCAGGTTTACTGGCTCTGCTCCTGTCTGCCTCTCCACACACAGCTCAGCTGCAGGCCGCAGTACTGCGCTGAAACCACGCCCACGCGCTGACACGCCCCCACAGTTTCAGACCAAGGGACAATTATGTTTTTTCATGATTTTTGAGACTTAATTTTATAAGGAAAACAATGTTTTTAATCAGTCAGATTTATATGGGTGATTAATAACACATATTTATGCCATGTGACAAACTAAAAACACACATTTAATTTCACTTTACACGGTCTTTAAATAAAAGGAGTGTCCACTTCTACAACGACCGAGTCATCGTGTGAAGTACCTGCCCAAAACACCTGCAAGTTACACACTTTAAACAGCACACACACACACACACGCTGGTACAAGTATTAGTCAACTTTAGATCAATAACTTCAACATTTAGAACATAAAATAATTATTGATTATTACTTAATGATGAGTTGATCTGATCTTTGTTAGGGTTGAAAAACAGACGTTTGTGTCTCCACTGGAGGTTGGACAGGGACGGATGGATAAAGCAGAGGATCTTAAGAACGGACTTTAGAAACGTTGGCCGTCTCAGTCTGGTCCTACAGTGTGAATCTGAAATTACCCGCAGACTGTTGGACATGTCAGTCTGTCTGCAGTGTCTCTGTGGTGACAACCTACTGAGGGACAAACAAACCTGAGAGGACAGAGAACACTTCTGTCCATCTGATGAAGCATCCTCTCCTCCTGTCTACGTTTTGGACGGCTCTCTGGCTGATGGTTCACTAACGAAGGACGGAGGAGGAGGAGGGGGACGGAGAGGAGAAGAAAGGCAGTGCTGGAGGCTTGCCTGAGGCTGCAGAGGACAGGCCCGTCCATTAAAGGACTTTATTCTCTTTTAACGTGTCCTCACCTCAGAGTCTCAAAAACGCTCCCCTCAGCTCGCTTCTCCGGCTCTGTTGCCTTTTTAACGTGAACGCTGGAAGAGACACGTGCAGGAGAGTTCTGTTGGAATCGTCTTTGTGGGAACAGCGTTTAGGCTTTGAGGACACAGAGGGATGTGTTGGACGTGTTGGACATGTCCAGCTGGTTCTGACAGAAAGAGGAGCAGCGTTGGACAAACTGATGAGACGTTTTCACTTCAACTCCGCCTACTTTCATAGAACAATTAACGCTGATGTAAACTACAACCAAGAACCCTGATCCAAGTCCAGACCACCTCGGAACCAAGTCCAGACCACCTCGGAACCAAGTCCAGACCACCTCGGAACCAAGTCCAGACCACCTCGGAACCAAGCCCAGACCACCTCGGAACCAAGTCCAGACCACCTCGGAACCAAGCCCAGACCACCTCGGAACCAAGCCCAGACCACCTCGGAACCAAGCCCAGACCACCTCGGAACCAAGTCCAGACCACCTCGGAACCAAGTCCAGACCACCTCGGAACCAAGTCCAGACCACCTCGGAACCAAGTCCAGACCACCTCGGAACCAAGTCCAGACCACCTCGGAACCAAGTCCAGACCACCTCGGAACCAAGTCCAGACCACCTCGGAACCAAGTCCAGACCACCTCGGAACCAAGTCCAGACCACCTCGGAACCAAGTCCAGACCACCTCGGAACCAAGTCCAGACCACCTCGGAACCAAGTCCAGACCACCTCGGAACCAAGTCCAGACCACCTCGGAACCAAGTCCAGACCACCTCGGAACCAAGTCCAGACCACCTCGGAACCAAGTCCAGACCACCTCGGAACCAAGTCCAGACCACCTCGGAACCAAGTCCAGACCACCTCGGAACCAAGTCCAGACCACCTCGGAACCAAGTCCAGACCACCTCGGAACCAAGTCCAGACCACCTCGGAACCAAGTCCAGACCACCTCGGAACCAAGTCCAGACCACCTCGGAACCAAGTCCAGACCACCTCGGAACCAAGTCCAGACCACCTCGGAACCAAGTCCAGACCACCTCGGAACCAAGTCCAGACCACCTCGGAACCAAGTCCAGACCACCTCGGAACCAAGTCCAGACCACCTCGGAACCAAGTCCAGACCACCTCGGAACCAAGTCCAGACCACCTCGGAACCAAGTCCAGACCACCTCGGAACCAAGTCCAGACCACCTCGGAACCAAGTCCAGACCACCTCGGAACCAAGTCCAGACCACCTCGGAACCAAGTCCAGACCACCTCGGAACCAAGTCCAGACCACCTCGGAACCAAGTCCAGACCACCTCGGAACCAAGTCCAGACCACCTCGGAACCAAGTCCAGACCACCTCGGAACCAAGTCCAGACCACCTCGGAACCAAGCCCAGACCACCTCGGAACCAAGTCCAGACCACCTCGGAACCAAGTCCAGACCACCTCGGAACCAAGTCCAGACCACCTCGGAACCAAGTCCAGACCACCTCGGAACCAGCCCAGACCACCTCAGAACCAAGCCCAGACCACCTCGGAACCAAGTCCAGACCACCTCAGAACCAAGCCCAGACCACCTCGGAACCAAGCCAAGACCACCTCGGAACCGGTCTTTTGGACTTGTCTTTTTTTTGTCCCAGAACATAATTCAGTGGAAATACTTTTACTTGTAAAATATTAATTGTTGTAGTACTTTTACTTTAAGAACTAAATGATTCGAGGAGTCGGGCTGAACAGAACCTGATGCAGAAAAACAACTACAGGTGGAGAAGTGACAGGAAGTCAGTCGGTGCTGCTGCAGGTTCTGATCCAGTTTCTTCCTCAGAGTCTTCCTCTGAAGTTCCAGAAGGTTTTTTTCTGTGTGTGTGTGTGTGTGTGTGTGTGTGTGTGTGTGTGTGTGTGTGTGTGTAGTTTCACAGGTGTGTTTTATCCAGCAGGATCAAATATGCCTCTTGCAGTGTTTTTGTGTGGATTCATTAAAGGCGGTGAGGTCCAGAGAGACGGGTTCTGCTCAAACGCCCGCAGGCTCTGATCCAGTTTCTCTTTTCTCCTCGCTCCTCTCAGACGTCCCGGCTGCCGCTGCTCTCCTTCCCTGACGTCCTCCGAGCGGCTAAACACTTCCTTCTGTTTCAGAAACTGGTTTTCAATCGAATATTAAAACATCTTCTTCTCTTTTTATTTAGTTTCTCTTACCTTCACCTGTCCCGCTTTACGTTTAACATTCTTCAGTTTGACACATTTAACAAATTAAACTTCAGCTTCTACAGTCAGATTTTCTTATTTTTTATTTATTTTTTATTCACACTGTTAAATTTTCTTTTTAAATTCTGAAACTAAAACCACCTTCGTCCTGCAACGACGGAGAGGAACAGTTTTTATCGTGCGACACCAAAAGGAGAAAGTTTTTTAGTTAGAGAGGACGTGGAGGTTTCTAGTCAACCGACTCTCAGCTCAGAGCGCCACCACAGAAGAAGAACGCAGACTTCCTGTGTGTGACACCAATGAGCTGCAGAGGAAAGTGTTTGAATCAGACCGCTGCTGTCCTCGCTTTGTTCTAGTTCGTTTTATTATTTGGCGTTTTGCCCAAAGACGCACCGTGAAACGTTGCGCTCAGCTTTTACCACAGCTGTAAACATCTCACTGCAGCCACGAACAAATCATCCAGACAACTTTAGCTTATGTACACACGCGCGTGTGTGTGTGTGTGTGTGTGTGTGTGTGTGTGTGAGAGATGACTGTGATAATAAAACTGTGCAGCTGCTGCAGCGAGGAAACATTTTAAAGCAAAGCCTCTGAGTGTTGTTGTTTTTTAATAAAGCTGTGGTTCTGTTCTGATACGATCCAAACAGCCTGACCCACTCTATGACCTGCAGGGCCCGTCAGAACCGGGCTGGGTCACGGTACCATCTCAGCACCAGCCACACACCATATCCAGGCCCCAAACAAAGCCCTGCTAACATGAGGCTGAGCCGGTACCATGTCTGTGTTAGCCCGGTCCCAGCTGCTGTTTCACCTTTGACCAGATGTTTCTGCTGGCAGACAGCATCAACATCTGTCTTCTTGACGTGGCAGCCAACTTATTGGAATGATAAATATTGTCCAACAAGCATCGACACCAGCGTCAACACGGTCCTGATAAGCCGATTCACTTCAGATCAATGAGTTAATCATGAATGATCGACAATGATCAATATCACTTCCGGTTCCGGCGAGCTGATGGACGCTGCTCCCCCGGCTCCTCTGTAGACATTTTATCATCAAACTGACCCGTTTTTCGAACAGGACTAATGTTGGTCCACCTTCCAACCGAATTCGGTGTTCAGTGACTCAGAGAGCCGGATGGAGTTTTCTTCAGATTTCATCGGCCCTGGATAATAATAATTTTATTCCGGATCACGCTGTTGCTCCCTGCTGACCTGAAACAGGTTAGGACCATGCCTTTAATTTCAGGAGGATTTTCTGGCAGCTCACTCTGCTCTTTGCTGCAAATTATCTGTCTCTACCTGTTGATTCTGGACCCATGCTTCTGTTTCCCATGGCCACATCCATTCATCTTCACAAGGGGGTTGGAGCCCCCCTCAGCCCAACTCAAACTGCCGTTGGGCCACCTCGTCAGATTTGTTTCCCCATCTAATTTGTGATGCTTTATGGCCTGAGACTTTTCTGCACCATTCATATTATTGTCATTATTTTCAGATCTCGAACTATCTGGAATCACTGAATCTTGTTAACACATCTGGATCTGCCCATCACTGAAACGTTCACTGTTTTTGGGTTCAGAATGATCGCGTCTTCATTAATGTTTCTCATGGGTCAATTATGGGGGCTAATTGTCACACTATTAACTCTTGTAATTACACATCAGTGACAAAGAAGTCAAGAAAATGTCTGATAATAATGTTACTGCTCTCAGGGATTCAGCCTAACCCTGGACGCCCCACTAACTACAGTACACCAAATGACTTTAAAAACATGTCAGGTCTTCATTTCCTGCATGTAAACGCTCGTAGCCTTTAAAAAAACTTGATGCCTTAAAAATTCTGGTCAGTTCTTCTGGGGCAGTTGTGATCTTCATCTCTGAAACTTGGGTCAACAAATCTGTACTAAATGATGATCTGGTTATCAATGGATTTAATATCTATCGCTGTGACCATCAAAAAGGGGTGGGGATGGAGTCGCTATTTACATCAGAGAGTCTCTGGTTTTTAGTCTTGCGTCTACTAAAACAATCCCAAACCAGTTTGAGGCCTTAGCTGTAAATATCACTTTGAATGGAGGCCAGATCTTATCTGTAGTGGGTTGTTATCGTCCCCCCTCAGCAACACCTGAGGCTCTGTCCTCCTTGACTGAATTCCTAGGAAATTTAAAATTCAAAAGATTTTTTTGGCAGGAGATTTCAACATTGACTGGGATAAGTCAACCCCCCTCTGTGATAAATTCAAGGAATGTTGCCTATCACTCAATCCAACCCAACTTATTGACTCTCCCAATAGACCAAACAAAAACGGTCCTAAAAAAATCTTCCATCTTAGACTTGTTTCTAACAAATACGTCTCACAAATTCCCTGGTACGGGTGTATTCGTTACATTTTGAGTGATCATTGTGTAATAGCGGCTCTCGGAGATATTAAACTTCCACCTTCTAAGCCCAGATTAATTAAAAAAAGGGATTTGAAACATTTTTGTGAACAGTCATTCCTCTGGGATCTATCCCACTTTGACTGGCAACATATTCTATTAATTATTTAAAAAATAGTTTCATTTATTTTGTGAACAAACACGCACGCTCCTTTCTGCCAGTTCAGGATAAAGGGACATGACAGCTCCTGGTTTACGCCTGAACTAGCTGACCTCCTGCACAGGAGAGACCATCTTTGGGCTGCAGTGAGACAATCTGGCTCAGACACTGATTGGTTGAATTTTCGGCAGCTAAGGAATAAATGCACAACTGCCATCAAAGCTGCAAAACGTAACTATTTCTTATCTCAGACCTCCAAAAATCTAAACAACCCTAAAAAATTCTGGAAAACCATCAAATCTCTCTCAGGCATGCCCCAATCATCTGACCTCCCATTACAACTTCTCGTTAACTCTGTTCCTGTGTCAAATAAGCACGAGATCCTGAACTGTTTCAACAAACAGTTTGTTGCTTCTAGTTCATTATTTGACACAGTTACAAATGGAAAATCAGCCACTTCATCTAATAACCAAACTTCTACAACTCAAAACCATCCTACAAGTCAATCCTCAGTTAATCACACCTTCTCTTTTTCTCCGTTCTCAGTCAGTGAGGTAAATAAACTGTTAAAAGGTCATGATCCTACTAAATCTGCAGGTCCAGATGAACTTCCACCTTATTTCTTAAGGCTGGCTGCTCATATCATCACAGTCCCTGTGACCCACATCTTTAACCTGTCCATAAGCCAAAACTCCATTCTGGATGCTTGGAAAACAGCCTTTGTTCTTCCTTTGCTGAAGGGAGGTGACCCCACCTCACTGAACAACTATCGACCGATCTCTAAACTCTGCATTTTAGCCAAGGTTCTAGAAAAACTGATAAACTCTCAAATCAAAAATTATCTGGACTCATTTAACATCTTACCTCTCCATCAATCTGGTTTCAGGAAACAACACAGCACAACAACTGCTTCACTGAAGGTTCTTAATGACTTTGTTGAAGCTTTGGATGCTAAGGATTATTATGCTGCACTTTTCTTAGACCTGTCTAAAGCTTTTGACACTGTGGATCATAAAATCTTGTGTCATAAGCTCTCAGAAATCGGTTTCTCAGATCACACCATTGGTTGGTTTTCTAACTATCCTTCCGATCGGAGGCAATGTGTTCAACATAACGGTACTTCTTCCAGTTATTTAACAGTCAACAATGGTGTACCACAAGGCTCAGTCTTAGGACCAATCCTCTTTACAATCTACATAGGTAATTTAAGTCAAAGCATCCCTGATGCATCCTTACATTTCTATGCTGATGACACAGTTGTTTACTGTAGAGCTAAAACAGTTGCTAAGGCTTTCCAGCTTTTGCAATCCACTTTTGACATCATTCAGTCAGATTTGTTCAGTCTCAAACTTGTACTAAATGCTGATAAAACAAAAGGGATGCTTTTTTCAAATAGGAAGTCGGTCCCAGCAGTTCTTCCTCTGATTTTATCCTCAAATGGTGTTCCTATTGAGTTTGTTGATTCAGATACATATTTGGGTAATACAGTACACATATAATAATACACAGATAATAAAAAGGGAATTGTTGATGACGATCCATTTGAAATTGAAGATGTTGTGATCTGTAAAGTGAGTGAAGTGAAGTTTCTGGGTGTTATCATTGATGACAAACTGACATGGAAACATCATGTAAATTCTATTAAAAAAAACTAGCTAGAGCAATTGCAGTACTGTATAAAGTCAGGGATTTTTTAATTGATAAAGCTTTACATATGTTGTATAACACAATCATTGCTCCACATTTAATCTATTGTATTGAGGTTTGGGGAAAAGCATGCAAAACTATTACAAAGCCTGTTTTTATTTTACAAAAGAGAGCTGTAAGAGTAATCACCAGAAAACATTTCACTCACCCTTCAAACACCTTGTTTATTCAACTAAACTTATTGAAATTCCAGGAATTGGTAGAATATAGTATTTTATCAATTATGTATAGGGCTCATAATAACACATTACCTTTAAATATCCAAAGAAATTTTATAAAAAGACAAAGTTATTACAATCTCAAAGGGACAGAGATATTCATCAAACCACAATTCAGAACCAGCTTAAAAGGACGGTCTACCTCAATTCAGGGAATTCGATTGTGGAATGCTCTGGAGAGTGATGTTAAAAATGAAAAATCAATGTATACATTTAAGAAAAAGGTCAAAAAGGACTTGCTCAAAAACTATATATGATGTAATCTTGCGTGTTTGTGTATTACAATTATGTTGTACTTATGATGTACGGTACGTTTGTGTATTACAGTTAGAAAAATTAAGTAGAGTTATTCATTTTATGAAGCAGTTTGTGTATTACAGTTAGAAAAATTAAGTAGAATTATTCATTTTTGTGATGAATTTGTGTATTACAATTAGGAAAATTAAGTAGAATTATTCATTTTGTGAACATCTTGATGTTGTGCCATCTTTTAGTTTGTGTATTTCAATTAGAAAAATTAAGTAGAATTAAGTAGAATTATTCATTTTATGATCTAGTTTGTGTATTACAGTTAGGAAAATTAATTAAAAAAAAAAAAAGGAAAATTAAATAAAATTATAAAAAAATAAAATAAAATAAAAAAAAAAAAAAAATTAGAATTAGAAAATTAATTAGAATTATGGGTGATGTAGTTTGTGTATTACAGTTAGAAATATTAAGTAGAATTATTCATTTTGTGATCTAGTTTATGTTTTACAGTCAGGAAAATTAAGTAGAATTATTCATTTTGTGATGTAGTTTGTGTATTACAGTTAGGAAAATAGGTAGAACTATTCATTCTGTGATGTTGCTTGAAAGTTATCATTGGTTGAACAAACTGTGAAATAGGGGCAGATATAATAAGATTTCATCTTCTTTCTGCTCCCTTCATTTTATCCTATGTTTAACATTTTACATTACATATAACATTAACATTTTACTCATGTCTTACTGATGTTATGCTGCAAATGTTTTCCATTGTTTTTAGCAGAACCTGGATCAGTGCGACACGTTTCGCCATCAGATTGGAGAACAGAAACAGGCAGCGTCCAAGGATGCCTCCTCTGTTTTAGCTGCTTCTCTACTGGGTGAGCATTTGATACAAACTCTCAGAAATGTGCACATTGCATGTTAAACATCTGTCTGAAGGAAACCTGCTGTTTGACTCATTGCAGGAACCAGTTACACCAAAAGATTTGCTCTAAAGTTGCACGTTGCAGGGATTTCAACAGGCCTTTGATGATCATCAGTTTTCTCCTAAACACCAAAAGAACTAGCAATTATTAAAGAAAATCTAAATATATCCTACCCAAAATTCTGCTGTTTAACTATGTTAGCACAAGTTATTTAGTAAAGTTGTTTTTAGCCTTTAACTTTGTTCCATTTGGATCCATTTTATTTTTAATAAAATGCTGCTCTGATCACACCCCAATGTCTCATGATTGACATTATCCAGTTGTTCAGCTCTTTATGACACAGTAACATTTTCTTTATGTCTCTTTGCAGAAACATATCTGACTGAAAGTAAACTTGTTTAGCTGATTCTAGTGATCAAAACAAAGAGAAACAAGCAGAACCAGCAGCTAAATTAAGACAGTTAATGGAAGCTGATTATGCCATATTTCAGATGTCATGTCATTAATAGACTTCAGTCAACGATTTATTATAGTTAGGGAGGTTTGGTCTGTCAGTCTGTAGGGATTTAAATAATCAAACATCACAGAGGAACATAAAAATAATTTTAAGACGAGCGTAACGTGTGTTTATCACATCAAACCAAATGTGCACCATTGAGTTTTGATATTCTTGGCGTTTCTCTTGAGTTTATAAATTAGTTGCAGAATTTATTTAGCACTTTGAGATTTTTATTAATGAAAAGTGCATTATAAATTGAATTCATTATTATTATTATTATTTATGCAGCCTTTCTTTTCTTTTAACACCCATCTATGCCACAAAGGAGGCTTTTAAATTTGGTTTGTTGCATAAAAATAAATTTGCCTTTGATATAAATTGAATTTGTTGCATTTTCTGTGGACAGGATGTGAGCTGAGGCGGCAGGCCACTCAGCTGGGCGTCCCTGTCACAGTGCTGTCTGTGAAAACGATGCTGGCAAGACTAAATGAAATCACGGAGGAAGCTGATGAAAAACAGGAGGAGGACGAGGACTCGGGGAGAGAGATGCTCACATCCTCTCAGAGAGTGAGTACCGGTACACTGTACATCAGGATGGGCTCTGGCAAAACGCAAAACGTTGCACAAGCATGAAGGAAACCATTGTTCCACATGCGAGAATACTTTTTTGTTAGCTAAATTTATTTAACAATTATTTTCTTTTGGGTTTTGTTATTTTTTTCTTGTAAAATCTCGAAGAATCCAAGCTTAATTACTAAAAAAAAAATTTTTTAGTTGTCAGTGTTTTTGTTTTATTATTTGTACTGACTTTAAATATCTACGCTAGTTTATTGATTGGAGCCGCTGCAGTATTTCTCATCTTGTTTCAAGTTTAATATTTAAATCGTATTGGGTCCAAGTTCTGATTTATCACTGTTAGAGTTCAGTGGGTGGAGCAGAACATTTTCAATAGAGCTGCAGGACAAATTATATCAACAGTAAACTTATGGTAGACTTGGCTCTTCCTGGTTAACCTCTGTGAGGCCACAACAGTTCTGCGTGTTGAGAACAGCTGATTCGTCAGCTCTGATGGCAAACATAGACATGTGTTGCGCCACTAACTTGACAGTTCAAATCCACAGATCACTGCAGGGTCAGGTTTAAGGAAAAACGTCAAATCTGAATTCCATGTAAGTGTTGTTGTTGTCTTTTGCAGGCCCAGCTGTGTGTTCTGTTGGAGTCCAGCAGAGAGCTGCTGTCTCAGGGACTCCTCTGCCCCAAACTGCTGTGGCAGGAGTTCAGGAGAGATCAGGTGTGTGCACAGGGACGATAATATACTGTCTTTTTGAGTCCATTCCGTTAAAAAAATATTAGATTGATATTAAATTTAAAAATATATATTTATTATTAGTGCCGCTACTTCACAATAAAAGTCAGTTGAGGCTGTTCAACACAGTATTGCCTCTTTGGCGCCTCCTTCTGGAGCTTTTCTGAGCTTGTCCTGCTGGGACTCACTAGAAGAATTACTGTATGTATTCTCTCTTATCTGGGGTTGCCCCCCAGGACTTGGAGAGAGACGGAGGGATGTGTGGAAAATGAAAAAAAAAGAAGATGAATATAAGTTTAAAATATTTTGCCAACTTGAAGTATTCACAAATTTAGCAACAATGTTGGTATTTACCGTAATTTGGTGTTTTCCACTCATGTGGCGCTCACATATTTATTAAATGAAAGATTTTCTTCCTTAGTAGTACAAGTACAATAAGCTTACTCCCCATTCTGTAAACATTCATTCATTCAACCTTTATTTAAACTGATAAGTCACAAAGTCACATTGAGCCTCGAAGACTCATTCACAATTGAGATCTGTTGGACAGACAATAAAAGTGGTGACAAATGACACATATGGTTTGGAGACAAAACAATTCCTAACAAATTTTGGACCTTTGTTTGAAGGTCAAAAATA